>KN492230.1:0-26739 GCA_000787155.1 Scartelaos histophorus
AGGACAAAATATGAAATAATGCACAAATTGGATATTTTCAAAGGATAAACCACATAAATTAGAAAAACTTAAACTGTTCAGCTCATAAAGGTGCTACAGAAATTATGCATTAAAGAAAACATAGTGCACTTGTGTCTGATATATAGTTATGATCTATGACCTGTACATCATTGTGCAATATTCATCTAAAATGACTTACAGAGTACAGTGCGAGTGTGAGCAGTGTGTGAGGAACATGGCGATGAAAATGAGAACTGATTGGTAATAAGCAATTAATTAAGGGGATAAGATCTGGAAAGTCGTTTTGCCTAATAAGTCTAAGCTTAGAGATGTTTGCTTAGAGTGCATTTGTACCTGGTTTTGTGCTCATTAACTCAAATATCCTCTGCTTTTTCTCAGCTGCAGTCTCTGAAGTCAAACGCTGCTCTTCTAAAATTAACAAACAGATCGGTTAAACCCAAAGGAGGAAGTGGTTTGGTTTGGCAAATCTGGTAACGTGTTTTGAATGTCACCTTTCTGGTTCTCCCACTCGGCTCTTCTCCGGGCTGGGAACTTGGTCCACATCGGCAGCTCCTTTTTGGTTGTCGCAGATATGCACCTTGAACTCTGGAGGTCGCAGACGCTTCCTTCTGGGCAGCAGTGGGTTTTGTCTTCACACCACACGGCCTGTTGAGACAATAAAAGATCATCAAGTAATACAGTGTGTGCAGTAGTTTTGGATTTGAAGACATTAAAAACTTCTGATTCTTACAGATGCAGTGTGAGGGTTTGCCACGTGCTTATACCATTACTTTGCCTAAGAATATTCTACAGTACAGCATTAAACTAAATCTATCTCTCTATGCAGGCAGCAGAGACACTACCAGGTCAAGTTACTGGTTAGATCTGTGTAGGTGGACCTATTCACAAGTTTTTCAAGGTATTTTAGAGAAATAAAAGCTGTAATGATGTAACCTCATTATTGCTGAGATGTTACTGCTTTGCTGATATTAAACCTATTTAATAATAAAAAATAATAATATTACCTTCCATTTACATTGCACTTTTCAAGACACCCAGAGCACTTTATGAAAACACACACACACATGTATGGTTAGGTGGGATTAAAAGACAGATTAAGCTGAAATGTTTTGTGAAGTGATTTGAATTGATCCGTGGTTTCAGCAGTTTGTATGTGTGGAGAGAGTGCTCAGGTGTGCAGGGGCCCGGACACAGAAGGCTCTCGGTCCACAACCTGGAGCGAGTGGAGTGTCCTGCAGGTTTGGAGCAGGTCTGAGAGATTCTCAGGGGCCTGGAGGGACTTGAAGGTGACTTGTATCTTTATTAATTTCTTTATAAGCGTTATTAGTGCTTAAAAACACCATGAAAAACATGCATTCTTACTGTGAGAAAGCTCGCCACTCCAGAAACTTGACCTGTAACTTGATCTGGTGGCACTTGTCTCCATGGAGATAGATAAGTCTAATGCCTGACAGTGGAACATTGCAGGCAAAGCAATAAGATCTCCATAGAGACTAGAGACAGCGCTCTACCAGAAAGGTTACACTGTATAATAAATAACACATGTACCCGAGTCATGGGGCAGCAGCCAAACTCTCCATCAGGGCCCTCACAGCAGCTGGACTCAGCCGGACACTCAGAGACTCCATCACTGCACAGGATGGCAGAGGACTCAGCTGAAATACGAAAAAAACAGGCTTAAAACAGGCTTAAAACAGGCTTATAACAGGCTTATAACAGGCTTAAAACAGGCTTAAAACAGGCTTAAAACAGGCTTAAAACAGGCTTAAAACAGGCTTAAAACAGGCTTAAAACAGGCTTATAACAGGCTTAAAACAGGCTTAAAACTGGCTTATAACAGAAAGTCCATGCCTGCTCATTTATATTGTGAGTCAGATCAACTATTATCAGCTGCTTGTCTCCATGGAGATATATAGGTTTAATGACATACTGTGGAACATTCTAGGTAAATGCAATAACACCTCCATGGAGACGGGTTTTCTATACTAATTATTTACTGCACCTTTAACCTAAAAAGCTGAACTTTGCTGGCAGGTTTATTTCATGCACACTCCCAGTCTCTCACACACAGACATTTGGATCTATTCATAAATTATACTAATATTGTGCACTTATTTCAACATGTTTTTGGTTGTTAAAAGCTTCACCTTTCTTGATGCAGGAGCGGCTGTCTTCACTGCAGCTGTGGCCCTCGGGACAGCAGTGCTTTCCATCGGAGCAGGGAATTCCCTAAAACACAAAAGAAAACAAAAAAAAGTAGTGCAGGAAGTGACCGACCACACAAAACCTGAAAGTTTAGTTTAAAAATTAACATAAAATGATGAGGAAGTGAAGCTAATGGGTCATGTGCACTTCTCAATGAACTGAAAACTGCTCTTGTCACAAAGATGGTTACGTGACTCAAATGTAGAGAAATAGTTTGATGTTTTCTTAGGCCCGATGAGCATCTGAATATTTTACTTTCTCTCTGACCCAGTGAATCGCTCCAGCCCAACTTTTTAATCTTATATAATAGAAATTTGATAAAGAAATATGCATTAAGAAAACAACTGTAGTGTTTCTCTGTCTCTGTTTCACTTCTTACTCTCAGAAATGTTCCGCAATGTCATTTAACTCAACTATCTACATGGAGACGAGCAGGGAGCACAGCCAGGCTAAGTGACAGGTCGGCTCTGTGGATCGGCGAGCATTCACAGTCACAATGCCGGTTTTCTATGTTTTTAAGGTTGTAAAGTGGAACAGTGGGAAATTCTGTTGAAGTGTCTTGCCCAAGGACACTGCTCTTGTGATTTGAATCAGCAAGTCTCCACTTATGGGGGCAAACTTTTAACAAACTTTGCCCTTGATAAACTAATTTTTTTCTTCTTTCACTACATCCATACATCAAATGTTGGGTCTTTCTCTTTTGAATTTTTTTTTACCCTCAGATTCTTCCTATACAACATATTCACTGTACCTCCTCCCTCTACTACTACTACTACTACAGTACTACTACTACTAGTACTACTGCTACTACTACTGTACTACTACTACTACAGTACTACTACTACTACTGCTACTACTACAGTACTACTACTACTACTGCTATTATTATTGTACTACTACTACTACTACTACTACAGTACTACTACTACTACTACTACTACACTGCTACTACTACTGTACTACTACTACTACTGTACTACTACTACTACAGTACTACTACTACTACTACTACTACTACTACTACTACTACTACTATAGTACTACCACTACTACTACTGCTATTACTACAGTACTACTACTACTACTACTACTACTATATTACTACTACTGCTACTACTGCTACTACTAGTACTACTACTGCTGCTACTGCTACTACTAGTACTACTAGTACTACTACTGCTGCTACTGCTACTACTAGTACTACTAGTAATACTAGTACTACCACTACTACTACTGCTATTACTACAGTACTATTACTACTACTACAGTACTACTACTACTGCTATTACTACTATAAATAGTCTTGGTTTTGCTGTATTACCTGAGCCAGGGGGCAGCACCCATATTTGGTCAAAGCCTTCAGACAGGAAAACTCAGCCGGGCACCGTGATTGGTCGGGACAGACGTTGTCGTCGTCTTCTCCGATGTACGACTTGACCATCCTGAAAGACTGAGGCGCGGCAGATGTTAGAAAACGCAGTGAGCGATGGGCTTGAAACTGCGTGTCCTGCTAGACTGTAGTACTTTCTCACAGTACATGAATAGTGGATGGAGTACAGGAGTAAAAATGCATAGAAATAATAACACCAACAGTACGTGGCCTTCAAGGCTTAGTTTGGTTTATTTATTTGGATAATGTTCTGTTGTAGGGAGTATTATACCTCTGATGACTTATAGGCTGAGAAAAAAAATAGTCATTAGTCATTATAGTCATTGGTTGAAATAGTCATTATTGATTATGAATAGTTATGAATAGTGAATAGTAGTCATTATTGACTATGAATAGATAATAAATCCTCATATTAATCAGTTACAATTATGATTTTATTTTGTTGTATAAAAAATAATAATAAATGATAATGAAATACCAATAATAATAAGCAGTACAGGACCCTTAAGGCATTGCAGTCTCGTCTAGTCTGGCTATCCTTCTGTTGTAGGGAGTATTATACCTCTGATGACGTATCGTTTAGGCCAAGATTACGAGAAATACAGAAATGCAATGTGTTTATTATCAGTACTATTGCAGCTCGTGTGTTATAGTGGTTGAAAGTCTCTTATGAAGGAGTCTCTTATTAAAAAAAACTACTTTCTCATTCTGACAGAGCATAGATTAACATATAATAATTTTAAATGTCAACCTTCATTACATTTGATCAGGTTTGTCCTAAAAAGCAGCATATCAGTAGAAGAAAGCAGCAGTATTAATAATTACTATACAGAAATACACAAGTTATGATCTGAAATCCTCTGTTAAATTTTCCTACACCTTTAGCAACTTTACTTTGATTTAAATGTGCAGTGTGTAATGTTTCTGGTGCTTGTTTCCACTTAATATGTCAAATATCTGCCTGGAATGTTCCACAGTGTGACATTAAACAGCTTTGCCTTACATTTACTCAATTAAAGGAGGTTTTATAGCTCAGAAACAACAAGAAAAACAGGCATTCTGACGCCTCTCCGCAGATCTGCCCTGTAACTTGCTCTGGTTTGGTCTCCATGACGATAGAAAGGTTTAATGCCGCACTGTGAAATATTCCAGACAAAGCAATAACATCTCCATGGACAAAAACTTTACGTATATTCATATTTCGGTACCATTTTGTCTAATATTAACAGCAGCAAATGGAGTTCCTTGTGATTTAATATGAGTAATAATCATAAGCTTTGGCACAGACGTCGGTAAAACTACTTTTTGGTGCCAATATCCTGGAAACAAAAAGAACTGGTTCCAACAGATCATATTAGATTAAAGGTTTGGAGTTGAGAGCTCTTGTGATTGTCTAAATGCGTGTAGCCTTTCGGGACTTTCCTGGTTAAATAAAGATTAAAGAGGGAGAATTTTACTTTTATGGTGTATAAACTGCTAATACATGACATATTTCGATCTCCACGTTGCCTTTTATAGTTTTTAAATCACTATATTCACCGAAAACAACATATTTACAGGTTTAAAGTTGTTTTTGATGCTCTGAGTCCCTCCCTTTGCCCCCCACGTTAAGTCACTCCCCCTTCAGAGCCTTTCAGAACACAATCGTGATCTGAAAACGATAATGAAACTACTGCACATCATACCAGGTTTGTGAAGTTGTTGCATACAGTTTTGTTTCATGTTTTTTTATTACAGTACTACTACTACTACTACTACTGCTACTATTGCTACAGTACTACTACTAGTACTACTGCTATTACTACTGTACTACTACTACTACTACTACTACAGTACTACTACTACTACTTCTACTACTACTACTACTACTACTATTATTACAGTACTACTACTACTACTGCTATTACTACTGTACTACTACTACTACTACTACTACTACTACTACTACTACTACTACTACTACTACTACTACAGTACCACTACTGTAGAACTGCACAGGCAACATTTAAATCTCTTTAGGTGTGTATTTGAGGAGGAATAACGTTATAACATGGTAGAAAGCTAAAAAAAAAACAACATTCTGCATAATATCCTTCTTTTCTTTAATGGTGCACTGTGTAAATGGGATTTTCCGGGTTAAATAAAGTTAAAAGAGGAGGTATTTTACTTTTATGTGACTTTTATGGGGTATTAACTGCTGACACATGGCACATTTAAATCACCATGTTACCTTTTATTGTTTTGAAATTGCTATATTTGCTAAAAACGTGTATTAGCATGTGCACATCGCGTCAGGTTTGTGAAGTTGTAGTGTACAGTTTTGTGTCATGTTTTTGAATATTTATGGAGAATTGAGCTTTAAAAACTGAAACAAGCACTGCGTTACTTTTATGGTACAGTCTGCCACTTAGTTGTTGCAATGGACATAGTATTGCTTAAAGAAAGTCCCAGAATATGGCATTAAACATCTATCTAGCAGTCATTTATTGTTTTTATTGCTAAAAAATGCGTTGAAAACTTGCATTCTGACTGTGAGCGACGTTGCCTTTCCACAGATCTGACCTGTAACTCTGGCCTGCTGTGTCACTTGCTTGTTTTCATGGAGAGAGATAAAGTTAATGCCATACTGTGGAACTTTCTCGGCAAAGTAACGGCATCTCCTAGGAGACGATCAATTGGCCGACCCTACATAGTGCAGCATCTATTAAAAAAACAATAATATAATTCCTCATATATGCACAGTAGCTCTATATTAGTTAAACTCTTACTTTGGAAAGCCCGGGTTGCCAGGTTGGAGTCCTTTCAGCCCACGGCACAGACAGAGAGGCGTTCACACATCTGGATTGGTCCATTTCACAGGTCATTCCGGTGGGACAGCAGTGCACGTGATCTCCACAACACTCGGCCTGTACGAGACAAGTTTGACTGTCAAAATACTTATCAGCACATTTGTACATTTATCTGTGTGAGGCCATAAAGGAACCAGCGGTGCCAGTGTGGAGCAGCAGAGTCTGTGAAGACTATCTGTGTTTGGTTAGTGAAACTACATTACAGAGATAAGATGTACCAGGGCCATTTGGCTACACATACTTCAAGTTGTAATTAGTTCAGTCGTCATATTTAAATTCTAAAGCTAAAATGCATCAGTGTTTCTCTGGTGACACAGTTTTATATTTAAATATTTATATATCAGATCTGGGCATTGTCCTCCTCCCGAGCCTCATATGGCCCTTTAGTTTAAGCTAATCTGGAATTACCAAATAAACATATTCTATAATTTTACCTCATGCATGACCTAAATCTGCAAAGTTTTTTTAGTTTAGAAGTGTTTTTTATGACATTTTTTGCAAGACAACCTCACTTTTTCATTGCTTAGTCATAAATAATTTATTTATTTATTTATTTTTGAGTGGAGCACTTCCTGTATTATACTTGTTCATTTGAGTCAATAAAAAAGGGGTGGGGTTAAATAAGTACTTACTTCCTCTCACTCCTCTTTGCAAACAAGTAAACTCTGTGTGACAATTACTTTTGTTTGTTATTAAATTAAAATAAGTATTTATATTTTGTATTATATCTACATATTTATGTTTTCTATGCATGTTTTATGCATTTCTGTCTGAATAAAGATTCACTTATTCATTCAAACGTGGAACAGAGTGTTTTCTGTTTGCAAGAAGAACTATTGTGTTAAACATTTGTGAGGAAACAACAATATAATGTAGATCAGAAAACTGCGTGATAAGGGCCCTGTAATAGAGATTGGGAAAGGTAATATTAATATTTTTGTTGAAATATCGTGAGGTTTAGGGTAAAGTCATGAATAGAAAAGATCATTTTAATTTGAATGTCTCATGACAAAGTGCAAAGTGCAAAATGTAATCAATAGAGAAATCTGTCTGAGTGTGACATCAGGTCATTGTACAATCTGAAAACCACCAGCTCCTGCGCTCACGTCATAAACTCGAGTGTGACGTCACCCACAGCGCTCGACTCCAGTCAAATGAAGCTCACTGCGGCTCTGTGCAGCACTTACACAGACAAAGGGGACGTTTATTCCCACACACTTCAGTTTACGGTTCGTGTTGATATAAAGTGTGTAAGTTCGTACCTTATCGAACGGGCAGCACTCGTATCCGTCGGTCGGGTGTTTGCAGCAGGTTTGATCCTCTCCACAGTGACCTCCACTCGGACACTCCTCAGCCCAGACCCCACACACCAGAAGAGCCACGAAACAGGTCACAACCCACCTCTGCATCTGCAACACAACACCACACAACTCAACACAATTTACCTAATATTAATGTCTAGATATTATTGCACAGCCTGGACAATTACAATTTGAATCATTTAAAGGTCTTATATCATGCAAAACTTGACTCTCATGAGCTTTTAGCCACGTCAGAATGTTGTTTCCTCATCAAAACCAAACCTGGAGTTGTGTCTTTGCTTCATTCACACACATTTTAATAATCCTTAGTTCAATCATTTGTCTCTCTACATCCCCAAAGTTCAAAATGCTCTGCTACACCTTGAGATGAAGCAGTAGTTTTCGAGTTAAGAGCTACATTTACCTTTTTATTGAGTAGAGACGGGCGATTCCAGGGCTGAAATCATCCACTATCTAGATTCTAATGATCTGTCTAATGATCTAATGATCACGATTTTGCAATTTCACATCTCAATGATTTCAAAACCTGAATTCATTTTAAACTGTAGTCATATTTCAATTCTTAACCTGATTTCTCCAGCGTTTCTCTGGCGGCACAGTTATATTTTTGGAGCAATTTTATCACATATATTTAAAGCCGATGTATACACGCTTTAAATAAAATAAAATCAAGCCAAACTTTGCAAAAAAACATCTCGAAACCCAACTCTTACTCTCACTTCTTGTTTCGAAAATGTTGTTCCTTCAGTAAAATCGTCTGCAGCGGCAAACTTCTGTGCCCATGAAGAATATTCTGAAGTCTGGTTTGAACTTCCTACTTAAATAATGGTGCAGTCGACGGTGCGAGTGCGGCGTAGTAACATTTATGGTCTCGCGTTTGGTTAGTGAAACTGCTCGGATAAAGGAAGTAATACTGAGTCCATTTGCTTACACATGTTTGACCATTTTGTGCGTGCAGACTTTACAAAAGAACTTAAAAAATGATCTGTCTGTGTTTGATCCATCGTTTGAGATTTGACTGCTGTTAGGGTTTTTTGCCCAAGGACACAACAGCAGCATACATCTGTGGGAGCTGGACATTTTTAGCACCAGATACTCTTCAAATATGCTTCACAAAAAGAAACAACATTCTTTTTAAACGTTCGTTATTATGTAAAATGAACTCTTGATACGATATAATGTCGTTAGTTCCTTAAAAACCCGGAGTTGCTTTGAGTAAACCTTTATTTTTAGTCTGTCTGCGTCTCTAAAGCTCAAAATGCTCCGTTCCAAGTGGTAGTTTACGGGTTAGCGTTTGTTCAGTGGAAATCGGCAATTCCAGAGCTGAAATGAACCAAATTATTCCAGTGAAAGTGTTTGGAGTTTGAAAATACAGCAGAGCACTTCCTGTCTTAGGGTCAATGCTGTAACGTGTGTCCAGTTGCAGTTTCTTCAGTTAAAAGGTTCAGATTTCATAATAATTCAGCACATCCCTGTAGAACCTCTGACCTCCATGAGACCAAAGAAATCTGTTATTCTGTATGTTTTTTGTCCTTAAAGTGTTAAAATGTTCATGTTGTGCGACCGTCCGCCTTTAACTGATGATTTTTAAACTGTATAAAATGACTCTAAATTTAATCACATTTATTTTCATTCTTTTTTGTCACATTTTGTGAAGTGTTTTTAGTCCCACGTGAAATTTCCCCCATAATATTCAAACAAATGTCCTTTTTTATCAAATTTCTTGTTTTCATGTTTTCAAATCTCAATCTCATGTTCATATGACTCAGAACTTAGATTAACATCCCAACATGTTTTAAAAAGTAAAACTATTATAAGATTATTCTCGGTCACATGACATTTTTAAGTTCGTAGACAATTCATGTACATTAAAAAACTATATATAAATGTCAAGCATGTCAAACATAGATTTATGCAAACCTGATATTCAATATAAACTAATTTTAAAAAATTGAATGTTGAAAATCCTTATGTGTCATTGTCCCACGTGACATCAAAAAGTGGAACAGAGAGTTTTCAGTTTGAACAATTCTGCCTAAATGTGCAGAGTTTGTGTGTGAATTTCTGTAACTGTTGCAAATGGTTCAAAGATTTTATTTAATGCTAATAATATATATTTGAGTCATTTTTATCACAGACCTTTTAATAAAAATATAATTATGCAATGATTTCTTATGGGTTGTTTATATTCCACTGAAAACTTTAAAAAACATCTCTGCAAACTCGACTCTTGTTTGACGTGGACGAGGGTCTCACTTCCTGTTTCCAGTGAAATGTTGTTGTATTTTTGGTTAAAATTTTCCCCAGTTCGGCAAATATCTGTGTCTGTGGAGAATATTCTTAATTCTGCTTTAAACTTCCTATTTCCATGGAATCCTGCAAGTGCCACCACCAGAAAAGTACATATTGACACTTTAATTCATGGAGTATAAATGTTCCTTTTTTTCTTTATTTAATTGCTAAGCAGTTTTGAACAAGAATAAAAGTGCACTGGATAACATTTTATTTAATATTAGTTTAATATTTATTGGTAGGGTAAAATGGGTGATGTACTGTATTTATATTACTATATTTCTGTTTTTTTTTAATTTACTTGTACATACACATTTCTATAATTATGCCTATTGACACCATGTCTCTTGCTATTTTTTATCACCATTTATTTAGACGTATTATTACCATTTTTAATAATGTTTTACTCTCGTTACTGTGATATATTGTGATGCAAAAGCTTCTGTGTCCAATTCATTTCCCTAAGTCTAAGTCTAAAACTATTACAACATTTTATTACAGTTATTTATTTGAAGTAACGATTTTACACACTGGAATTGTTTGATTTATTTGTATTTTTTTTAATTAAAGCTTTTATTTTTCAGCAGACAGTTGTTCACGCTTTGCTCCTACTGTTCCATACGGCCATTGTGTCCATGGGCAAGGCACCCGACTCACCTGTCTTCCAATGCCCACTTTAAAAGGCTGAGTGATTGAATTTTAATTTGAGCTTGTAAAATGCCATATCAATGAAACTGAGCCGAAATGTTTAGAAATAAAGAGTTTAAAATTTTACTTTCACTTTCTATCCTGTATAATCTGAATGAAAACAAAACCAGAGCTCAAATAGAAGAATAACCAGGTCAAGTTTCAAGCCGTTTTAGCTCAAAATACTTTAATTCTTACCTTGGAGAAGAGTAGAGAGCTGCTGTGACCAAAGTTGATGCTTCAGGTGTTAATGTTTCGCAGCCTTCAAGCCCAAAAGGTACAGCGCACAGGCCACGCCCCCTTCAGTGTAACAAGGAAGATATACAAAGTTATGCATATTCTTATCCTTTGTATCAGATTACGTCAACGCGGCTGGTGTCGAATTTACTTTTGTGACCTTTAAGAAATGTTAGAATGTTGTGACTTCCTCAAAAACATATCTGGAGTCGTCTTTTGTTTCATACTCATGCTTGGCTAACCCTTTATTTTTAGTGTGTCTAAGTCTCCAAAGCTCAAAACACTCTGTTCCGCCTTGTGAAGTCATGAAGTGGGAGTTTTCAAGATTCCTTTTTACCTTTTGTTCATTAGAGATTGACAATTCCAGGGCTGAAATGGTTCTAGTGCTGAAATGTGTCTATTAATGGATTATAAATGACATGATTGCATTTTATTTTTTTCTGTTGGACGTTCTTACGATTCTGTGATGCACATTTTTACGCATTACTCCCTCGGCTTGTTAGATGATCTTTAACTGACTGTTTATTCGTAATATCTTGCCATTCGTGGACTTTGTATTGTAACACTTTAATTTCCCTACTGCAGGTCAAAAAAGTGCATTGCAGCTTAATTTAAATGTATTGATACCCTCATTTTAGGTGAGTAAATTAATGACAGTTAATGGAAGAGTATTCTAAGAAGAGTATCTTAGAACCCATGTGAAATATTAAGACCAATGAAATAAATTAAACAAATTGCGCAAATATAGATAATCCATACTCAAAAATACATAAAAATAAATTAAAAAAAAATGTCTTGTGGGTCATTTAAAATATTAGAATATAATTTTCTGGATGACTCAGAAAATTTAGGAAGTTAAATCAAATGACATTAGATATTATTGTTGTAGTCTTGGGCAAGGCACTTTTTATGAGGTGCGGTCCACAGGATAATAATGTTGATTATTAATGTAGTTGTAGTTGTATGTAATATAATCGCGGTTCTATCATTCTGATCATTCATCAATCACGTATAATTTTCCAGGTAAGTGAGACGTTTATAGAAATAGAAGAAAAAGCGACACCTACTGGACAAAGAGGGAGATTCATACTTGTGTTTTTATCCTGGGGAAGTACCTGATTTCACTCCCAAAGGAAAGTTTGTCTAGTCTTTAGTTAAACTTAGAAATACCCACGTTTCTCTTTGTTTTGTTAATTCCTACACAGGTCACGTATACAGAAAAAGCACAACTTGAACATGCAAATAAGATAAGCAAATATGTTAATGCATCAAAACGCAAGAAAGAGATTTATAACTCTTGGAGCGAACCACATGCCCAACCCATAGACTGACTGTGTATATACAGTTATTATGCAGTATTTATTTATACAGTCTATTGCCTGACCGGAATTACTCACCTTGATATGCAGTCGGGTCACGATCAAAATGGTGCCCAAAGCATCAGAATATTGAACCAAAACCTGAATCTCTCACGTAACTTTATAATGCAGAAGTTATTTCACATTCACTGCGGATATTACATTTTAGAAAGTGAAACCTTCATGACCAACATGTGCGCCCCTGTTGTAATGCGGCCCGTCACCAGCAGTGGGCGCCGGAGAATCACGCTGTCCTTACATGGTCCTCACCTGTCAAGTGGTGTAGATATATAAATCATCAGCCACGTCTCTTCCGTTAGCATTAGCCGCTCCAGACGGTTTACACATCTGCGTTCAGTCTGAGCCCCTTGAGCCTGGTCCAAAAAACATGTTTACGGGTTATCAACACAATGGGCAACCCGAGGAACCTGTGGCATCGCAGAGGGAGTTGACTTTTTCATATAACTCCGGCTGCCTTGCTCCATTTCAGACTTGAAATGGAAGCTTTTGGCGAAGAATTGCAGCTAAAGCTAAAGTAGCGGTGAGTAACATGACATTCGCTCGCTTAATATCAAAACGCTAGCTAGCTTTCCTATGCTAATCTGCTGCAGTGTGATAAGATGACATTTTCTTTCAAATTAAGCCATGATTCTATTACTTTACAATGTATGTACAATGGTTAAGCATATATGTGCTGTTATTTGTCATTTATTTTTGCGCATAATCTTTAGTTATTTGAAAATGATCAAAAAGTACAAAGTGTACCGTGCAATATGAGGTTAAACCGTGGCCATTACAAGGTTGCTGGTGACATATGTTTCTGTTCTGTCTTTTGTCGAAACATTCAATTATTTGTGAACGACGACAAACCGACAAAAACTGAATAATTGTTACGTGATTGCCGCAGTGGAGACTCCCTGCTGCTGCAATGCAAGAGGTCAGCACAACATTGCACAACGTTACGCACAATTGTGAAACATTTTTGGCCGTTTTATTACATGATAATATTAATTTACATAAGGATGATTCCATATCAATGTCTGAACCTTGAAATAATTGCTTCCCTTGTATTAAATTTCTTGTTGGTCAATACCAAAACATGTACTAGTATTGAGAAAGTAGGAAGCCTGACACAAATAATTTCTAATTTAATTTCCTATGCGGTTTAGGGTTGATTGATATTAGCTTATATAGTATAGTATAGAATAATATAGTATAGAATATAGTATATAACTCGTGAATATCTGAAGTTCATTGTACCCTATTTGATTTTTTTTCTCATCCAAACTTTCCCATTCCCATTTACAGTTAGTCAGTTTATACTGTAATGTGTTATGGAAATTTTCTCTGCCAAATTCTATTCATTTTGAAAACTTATGGTCCACATTTGTGTCTATTTGGGGTTAGAAGGACCGTGCTCTTTCTGAAGTAGTCATCTGTTTTTGAGAGCATCTTACTGCTTGAGTAACTTGAACTAAGAAACCATGGACTTACATGGTGATAAATGCTCTAGTCCAGGACAGGTTTAATTGTATTATTTAACCGGCCAATGCACATCTTTATTTTAGTTTTGCTCTGTGAAATACACAAGAATATTGCACTATTTTTGCTTGTTATTGCCAAAAGCATCTAATAAAAAGAAAAGTTTATTCAGAATTATAGAATTATTTGCTCATCCTATCCAGTTTGTTTAAGCCGCAGTGGCTTTTAAAACAACAATTATAAAGCAGTCACTATTATAAGAAGTAGATGTTCGCCCTAGGATTGTGCAATTAATCATATATTAATAAAGGTGAAGATTGAAGCATTTCTAATTGTCTTATTATCAATGTGGTTCTTTTTAATTGACAGTTCCACAGTCACTGCCAGTAAAAGTTTATGATTTGGAAAGAAATTTGGTAGTTGTGGTAAATGGCAATGCGTCTGTGTCTATTGTTTATGTTCAGGGCAGACATTTTATCTGTTTTAATTAGACAAACAAAAAGGATAACAAAAATAATAATATATGAGGGGAAAAAATGCTGTCCTACTTCCTCACAGGTTCTGTCAGTGCATATTTACTGGTTTAAATTAGCGGTGTTTCAACAATGTTCCAAATTATTTATGAATTTTATTTAAATGTAATGAACAACCAGCCCTATTTGCTTTTGCTCCCCCAATTCAAATGTTTATCTGTCTGTACCCAGCCCTGGTTTGGAGAATATGCCTGTGGTGTGTGCGATTGGACTTATGCACTTTACAGATAAGCTAATGTAACACAGTTTGCACAGCTCCACCTTTTCCCTCCATCAGGTTTCACATAAGCACAGAAAACAGCCGTTTCACTGCAGGTTTCACTTAATTACATGGGTGAGGTCACATCCTTTTACTATGTCATTAGTATCCTAGTTTCACACTTGATTTAAGGTGACACTGATGCTAGTGTAAGGTTACTAACGAAACCTTAAGTGTGGTACGTCAGAAGTGACACGATCTAATCTAACCCTTTGTTTTACTAGCAGAGCTAAAGAGAGAGAGATCCCCCTGAGTGATACCACACTTGCAGGTGTTGAGGTTGCCAGGTTGCAAGAAGAAGAACGTGTTTGGTGTGATGTGTGTTTGTCGACAGTTTGGAGGAGGCTAGCAGGATTAATTGTTGTATGAAGGTGACACAAAGCTGCTTAAACTCGTGGATCTATTAAAATAACTGGATGGGTAGTAATGGCCACTCACTGGAACTTCAGTGAAAAAAAAATCCCTCTGGTACAGAAAGGACTTTTTCCCGTAGAGCTCAGTGTAATCACAAAGTGTCCGTGTTTGGCTGACAGGGCACCTACAGTTTTCAAAATGGTCGGATTTTGTGGTGATTTTTACCTCTTGTTAGATCATAAACTTTCTCTCAGCTCAAAATCTTTCAATTGTCCTAAAAACAGTTGTATTATTGTTAGTCTTCGCTCTGGCTTCTCTTGCATGGCCAGACCTCGGAGCTTGCTTAAACTACATAACTAACACTGGATGGTTCACCACTTCCTTGTCTCCATGGAGATGTTATTGCTTTGCCTGAAATGTTCCACATTACAGCCGTAAACCTTCATGGAGAGAAGGAAGCGACGAAACCAGGCCAAGCTACAGCCAAGCCAGATGTACTTTCCCCAGAGATGGAGCAATAATACAGATTTTTCCCATGTGTGATGTTTTGGTGGTGTTTCTCATGTTGCCAGGTTGGTGCTAGTGTGAGTTGGTGTGCTGTTGCCAGGTTGGAAGTGACTAGTGCAGTTTATATTTTATGCAAGAGGAGTCGGGTGACACCCTGAACCTCATCTTTACGGACAGATGCAATGCAGAGAGGAACCTGAATGATGTAATGTTTTGATATGTTGCCAGGTTAGATGATTGTTTAAGCAGATAGGAGGATGTTGTTGTCATTGTTGTTGCCTGATTAGATGTGAATAGTGCAGTTTATTTTTTATTTAAGAAGTGACACTCTAAACTGCAGCCCAGAGAGGAACCTGAATGATGCGATACTTTTTTGTGTTGCCAGGTTTGTGGTAGTTTTAGCAAACAGAATGATGTTGTGTTGTTGCCAAGTTGGACGTGATTAGCAGTGTTTATATTTTATGTAAGAAGTGACACTCTAAACTGCAGCCCAGAGAGGAGCCTGAATGATGTGATACTTTTTTGTGTTCCCAGGTTGGTGATAGTTTAGCAAACAGAATGATGCTGTGTTGTTGTTGCCAGGTTGGACAAGACTAGTGCAGTTTATAAGAAGTGACACCCTAAAATGCAGCCCAGAGAGGAACCTAAATAATGTGATGTGATGGTTGTTTTTTTGATATGTTGCCAAGTTGGTGGTAGTTTATGCAGACACGTTGATGATGATGTTTTTTTTTTTATTGTGGTTACCAGGCTGGAGGCGGCGGGAGAGGCTGGAGGAGAGGGTTGAACAGAAGGAAACATCAGGCAGAAGGTGGTAAAGATGGCGGACCGCTCGGCTCCACCTGCAGCTCCCATCTCCCCAGTGCAGCAGATGCTGGCCTCTGGCACTGGAGCCCTCCTCACCTCCATCATGGGTAAGACCTGGGAACTCATTTTAATATTTTTTTAACAGACCAATTTAAATGAAATCAGCTTTGCAATTAAAGTGATGATAATAGAATAAGTAAAGTGTAGTTTAGTCTTGTTAATTCATCACATTTGCAATAGTGCGCAGATTATGTGATGATAATGTGACTGTTTTTCTGAAGATATTCTGAACATCGAGTATATTATTTATAGTGAAAATGCTGCAAAAAGAGTTGATAAAAAATGAAAATGGGGGAAACTTTTATGTCTTAAGCCCCCAAATAAGGATACATAGTCATTGCATTGCACTTTAGTTATTCAGTAGGCAGTATTCACATCACATTTGTCTGATACAGCTGATACATTTAAAGACATGTTTTAGCACACTTCAGTTAGGTTGATATTGTTTGACACCGTGTTGCTCTTAGGATAATTATTTTCAAAGTTGTTTCATAATAGCACGTAACATAAAGTAACATTTGGAACAAAATGGTGGGCAATTATTTCTTCCATGGGGCCACATGAGAAACTAAGTATTGTGGAGGGCCAGGTCAAAATGCTTAACCCAATTCTTCTTTTCTATTGTAATTGTATTTCTTTATAAAAAAAGAAGCACATAACATTGTTTTGACCTGTTGGTGAGAGTTTATGTTATGACTAAGCAATGAAAAAGTGAAGTTTCCTTACAAAAATATTTATTGAAAAACACCTCTAAAATAAAATCAATGCAGCTTTAGTCCGTGCATGAGGTAAAATTATAAAATATGTTTATTTTGTCATTCCAAATGAGCTTAAATGGGCCGATCAGAGTCAAACAAAGGGCCATATGTGAGCTGGGTGGGCTGATCAGTCAAACAAAGGGCCGTATGTGACCTGGGAGCTGCACAATGCCCAGGTCTGGTCTAAAATGTAAGGCAAAAGTCACTGAAATTATAAAAATAAATTAAAAAAAATAGTTAAAGTTTGTGTAGTAAAACTTTTCTGTGTGTTTTGGGATACGTATTATTGTTATTATTTTAAGTTTTCATAATAACTTGTAATAAATGAAAAGCGTGTACTGTTATAAAAAAATGTACAAATACAAAGTAAAAATTAAAATAATTTCCTTAAACATTGTACATGTAACATTGTTCTACATTTTTAACACTTTCTTCTGTATTTTGTTTGTCAGTCACACCGCTGGACGTTGTGAAGATTCGCCTTCAGGCCCAGCAGACGCCCTTCCACAAAGGTAATCGACTTTTCATCTCTGCTGCTCCCTGCGTTTGACTTAACCTCTAACAAAAGCTCCATCTGTGCCTCTTCAAAGCTGCAATTAAGAATCACTTTTATCAGATTTTGCACTTGTTGGTCATATATATATATTGTGCAAAACATAGTGAGTTTTACAGCTTCTTACGATCAAAAATATACTTGTTGTGTTGCTTTGGTGCATGTTTCCGTAACCTCCAACTCAAATTTCAAATCCTCCTCTAGAAAAGGTCATAAAACCGCTCGGTAACTGGTCACACACTCAAGACTAATTTGGATAATTTCCGCGAACTAAGCACCCGCTTTTCACTTCTGCTTTTCACACAGGATACCAGTCGAAGGTTTGGACACACCTTCTCTTTCAGTGTTTTAGTTCTTTATTCACTACTTTCTATTACGCCTGTCACGATAATTACTATACTGACTTATCCTTTAATACATGATAGACTTTTTGTGGGTCAGTATTAATTGGTTATTGGTTATTTTGTCTGCAATTTTGTCAGATTTTAGCTATAGAAGGTTGAATTATGAACTAAAACTAAAGTAAGAGTTGCATTCTATTATTTATGTGTTGCAGCTCAGGTTTTTTAACAATTTTAGACATTTAGAAAGCTTTTTTTGTGAATAATTCTGCATCAAGATGGGCAATTAAGTAGCAAACAAAAAAGTAATTGCATTTTTCTTTCGCTTTATACTTTATTTTAATTCCTCAAAGTTGGCAGCCACCCTTTTCTTTATCGACAGCTGCTGCAAACTTCTCTCTTCTCCTCTCAGTGATTCTTCTCTTTTCTTTACGCTGATGTTTCCTGTAATGTTTTTCACCTCACAGCTGTGCCTTATCAGGGTCAACAAAAGCCAAAACCACAAACCAGAGATCAAGAGTTCAAAGTTGGCTATTTTAAGGTTTTTTTTGTTTATTTTTTCAAGTTTTAGCCTTCAGTTAGAACCTACAATGCAAATAATCATAGACATAAACAGGAAACATTAATAAAAAACCTTTGACTGGTTGTGTACTTTTAGTTTATCTGTATGAATAGTAAAACAGTACAAAACAAGCTTTAAAGGCCAAGATTATGCTTAAAAATGAGCCCTTATAGCAAGTCTTGATACATTTTTACTTTTGATTTCACCCATAACATAGACATAGTGCAAATAGAGCAATATCTACCTCCCTACAACCTCAAGCCAAAACCACACGGACTGTATCAAAACATGCACGAACTGTCACTACGCCGTGTTTTCAGTGTCAAGGTGAAAAGTTCAAGAGGAAGTTCTGTCTCTAAATGTGTGTAGAAACATTAGAAACATGCGACATAAAGACTTGACTGTTGTCTCGCCTCCGTTATCAACTCTGGCCTCAATCACGGGGGTTTTACGATTAAAACATATGAAGCGCAGCAGTAAAATTCAATATAACGATAAATGATTAAATGGAACTGACGTTATTCCACTGACACAATAATACAGCAAGATAAGAGTTTTTTTCAATAGACAGACTGCAGGACGAAGCAATAATTATTCATAGAAGTTACGTTTTCAACCCTCTACAGCTCAAATCTTATCATAGTACAACTTTATTAACCTAAAATCTCCCCTTTATTGCAAAAAAATGAACACACAATAAATAAATCAACACTATTTTTTAGAAATTTTGGAATATTTCTTTTAAAGATTTGCATTAAAATGTTTTTCTTGAGTTGTGCAGATTTGGTTTTACTCTTTTTTTTTTAATTATTTTTGACCCAGTTTGACGTCTTGTAGCTAAATTTTCTATTTAAAGGTGTAGGTGGATCTTTACCAGCTTGTCACCATGGAGATAGATAAGTTTAATGCTATGCTGTGGAATATACATGGCAAAATAAAAGCTTCTCCATGAACAATAAGAAATGAAAAGCTGCATATGGTACAAACATGTATATTTATAGTTCTATTGCGGTTTTAATTGACGTTTTATGGAGATGTATTTGCATTTATCTGCAATTTATTGAATGTGTTGCTAGATCGACCTCAAAATAAAGGGGATTTTGCAATATTTTGGACTTTTACAATGATGGGAAATGGGCAATGAATGGAGTGTGTCATATTTTATTGTTCGGTATATGGAAATTAACCTTAGTCAGTCAAATAAACATAAAAAATAGTAGGTGACAGAAAAGTTGCCAAGATTATAGCAGATCCTCGTCATATTCTACAGCTTTAAAATGCATTCTACTAATATTACAGCTTCACTGACACTGCTTGTGCTGTTTGCTTTGTCTCAGCTTCAGCCTCAGACTCCGCCGCCTGGGGTCGAGTCCTTCGTCCGTCCAAGTGTGAGTATCTGCAAAAGAAAACAAGCAAACAAAACAAAATGGCTGCTTCACTTTGCCTTTGCCTCTGAGCGACGCTAACTCAAGGTTTAGACCAGATGTTTTACTGTATTTCACATCACGCCACTACAATTAGTTCAGATGGGAAGTACAAGTGGGAAAGCTTCATATTTTTGCGACTTATTTTGAATTTATAATAATATATTGTGATGCTTGAGCTACTGTGTCCAAATAGTTTCGCTTTAGGATCAATAAAGTTGGTCTAAATCTAAGAAAAATGTGTATTACTGCATTGCATTTGTTGTTTTGAGATTGGCAAAATTAGAATATTAAGAAAATCCCTATAATTAAAACTAAAATAGACCAAAAAATCTATTGTAATCTCCCAAACAAAAGTATAAAGTGACATTTCTGCACTTTTGGGGAGATCCATGGTAAAATGTATATATATTTTTTTGATATTTTGGAGATTTACAGACACAGAACAGGCTTTTCACATTTACAAGTGAGACGTTTTAGTTTGTAACCGTGGTTTAAGCAACTTGGAGCTGTGCGTTTTGCAGTTTTAACGATTCTGCAGCTCCTCGTTTAATGTTTACTTAAAAACAACGTAACTTTCACCCCTCGTCCATTAAAAACGATTTGATTTGGTTGTATAATCTGTTTTATTATGACTAATCAATCATGGAAATAATAAATGTTATCTATAAAATGCACTCTCACGCTGATGTAACATAGAGACGCTCATAATTAAATCAAAATGACACAAGAAGATTATGACGATGTGCAATATTCTGCCATTGTTCTTAAAATTATGTAACTTTGAGAGCCATTTTATTTGTTTTTAATGAGATAAAATCAGAAAAAATGAATCAAAATGAAGAAAAAAGGTAAAATAATCTGTTTTATCATATGATATTTTTTAGTACGGTTGATAAAAGTATCGAAAATCAGATACAAATCAATACTAAAACTAATATCAAAGTTAGATTCTCATTTTATCAAGTATCGATACTAATAACAAATTACATAACTGGATAACATTTGATTTGATCTTCTGTTTTATCAGGACTAGAGTAAGATTACATAGTATAATAAAGATATACCTATTATTTTTTAGTTTTTTTAGGTTTTACAATTATCATTTAAAATTTTCAAAGATTACATTTTGTGATTTGGGTTCTAAAATATTCTAAATGTTCTATAATATTGTTAATTTGGTCTATTAAGAGGTCTTACTTAAGTAAAAGTACAGATACAGATAGATATAGATATAGATTTACCAAATTAAAAGTATCACATGGAAAAAAAATACTTAAAATATAAAAGTACCTGTTTAAAAATGCACTTTAAGAGTAAAAAGTAAAACATATTTTGCAAAGATTTTTTAGAAAAAGTTAAAGATGAAATTTAATTTTAATTCAGATGATTTTAAGTGATTCAATTGATTTCTTATTTTTTCTAGATTTTTTGTGCACAAATTTGATTTGCTCAAAGTTGGGACAGAAACTCTAATTAAATGCACTAAAAAAATGTTTAACTTTTCAGCCTGGATCTAAAATTTAGTGGAGTAAATTTAAAATATTAAGTTAAAGTTAAAATTAAGTATGCACTGTAAAATTTGTATTGTACTTTTACTTTTGTACTTTGTTGCCTTCCACCACTGCATTTAACCTTGATTTGGTTGAAACAAAATGAAAATCTGAATCTTGTAGGTTTAATAAACGTGGGTGCACAGTGAGTCACATCTACGGGCACTAAATTGTTCTATTTTAGGAGATTCTTGTCAATATTGTCCTTCGAATAGAGAGAACAGAATAAATATTTAGAAGAACTGTCCTTGCGTTATCAGCTCAGACTCAGGCTCACTGATCTTATTTTAGTCCGTTGTTTTGGCGTTGAAATCCCAATCCCTTGAAATCCCTCGGTGTCCTGTCCCCATGTGAACCGTACAGTAAATAAAACAACTACAAACTGATAAATATTCACCTTTTCAAGTAATAAAGTTAAGAGGAAAATGGACTAAACCAGGACTGAACCCAGAATGAACCGAGATTAAACCTGGACTTTTTTTTTTTTTCTTGTTTGGATTAGCCTGTTCTGTTCCTGGTTTATTGCTGGTTTAGTCCAGGTTTACTTCCAGGTTTAGTCCCAGTTTTAATGTGGAGAGGCTAAATAAGAACTGGACTAAACCAAGACTAGATCAGGACAGGACGAGGGCTAAACCAGGGCTAGACTAGTGCCGGGACTTGACCAGGAATATATCAGGATCAAGCAAAGTCTAGCCCAGGACTGATCTGGAATTTAGACCAGGGACTAGACCAGGGACTAGACCAGGGACTAGACCAGGGACTAGACCAGGGACTAGACCAGGGACTAGACTAGGGACTTTAACCAAGGACTTCAACCAAGGACCTAAACCAAGGACTTCAACCAAGGACCTAAACCAGGACCTTAAACTAGTGATTAGACTAGCGATTAGACTAGAGATTAGACCAGGATTTAGGCCAGGGGCGAGACCAGGGTCAAGACCAAGGTCTAGACCAGGGACTAGACCATGGACTTCAACCAGGAAGTCAAACCAGTGATTAGACTAGCAATTAGACTAGCGATTAGACCAGGATTTAGACCAGGATTTAGACCAGGGGTGAGGCCAGGGGCGAGACCAGGGGCGAGACCAGGTGCGAGACCAGGTGCGAGACCAAGAACTTGACCAGGAACTTGACCAGGAACTTAAACCAACGATTAGTCCAGGACTTAAACCAAGACTAACACCAGGGACGTAGATCAGGGACTAGAGCGAGTACTTAAACCAGGGACTAAAACCAGGACTTGGATCAGGGACTAAAACCAGGACTTAAATCCAGGACTAGACCTCATAGTAACCCTTCCTTCCCCTTGTCTCTCACAGGGAAGTGCTTCTTGTATTGTAACGGGCTCATGGATCACATCTACGTTTGTCAAAATGGATCCCACTGCAGCAGCTGGTACAAGACGCCCACCCATTTCAACGGGACCCTGGTCAGTCAATGTTACAGAAAACAGAGTCATCGATAACATTTGTGCAACTACTCGATATCATATTGTTGTTTTATTCTTTTCTTATAGGACGCGTTTGTCAAAATCACCCGTTACGAAGGACTCCGGTCTCTGTGGAGTGGGCTGCCTCCAACTCTGTAAGTGGTTCTCTATCTAATTGCTTTAGACCTGCCTTAGACCTGCTTTAGACCTGCCTTAGACCTGGCTTAGACTTGATTTAGTCCTTGCTTTGACCTTGTTTAGTTCTGGTTCAGTCCTTTGTTAGACCCGGTTTAGTACATTGTTTGACTTGGTTTAGTCTTTGGTTCCGATTTATTCCTGGCCTTGGGTTCCTCCTGATTTAGTCTTGGTTTAGTTCTCGATTTGACCTATTAGTCCTGAATTCGTACTGGTTTATTGCAGGATTAAACCTGGTTTTGTCCTGTTAGACCTGACATAATTCTGGGTTTAATTGTTTTTTTTTTCCTGGGCAAGCTCTGATATATTACATGGGCATACCTGGGCATACCCGGTTTAGACCTGGTTTAGTCCTTGAATAGACGTTATTTAATCCTGAGTTTGACCTGTAGTCCTGATTAAGTGCACCTTTCCTGTTCTGTTTCCGGTCTGTATAAACATTGTCCTATGAAGGCTACACTGTTATTTTAATCCACCGGAGCCTGGTCCCATTTTTAACCCTCCTCCTCTTCTTCTTCTTCTTTTTCTTCTTCTTCTCTTGTTCCTCTCAGAGTCATGGCTGTTCCTGCGACCGTCATCTACTTCACCTGTTACGATCAGCTCAGAGACTTCCTGTGCTTTGGTCTGGGCCTTCAGGGCAGCTACGTCCCCCTGGTGGCCGGGGCGCTCGCCAGACGTAAGGAGAAACACTTCACAATATAAGAAAATAATAATAATTCAGCAAGAAATAAACATAATTCAGTTGTAAATAGCATATTATCTCATTATTACACATTAGTAATAGACATTAATCAATTATATTAGTAAAAATTGCAAAGAAATGGAACATAACAGTGAATGCGTTTTGAAAAGCCAAGCTTGCCAAGTAACTTTTTCAATTCAGTTCAGCAAAAATAATGAATTTCAAGTTTACATTTCAAGTTATGTAAGGAAATAAATAAGGAAAAACATTTATATTATCTCTAATTGTTGAAAATAAATAATAGCAGTCTAAATAATGAGAAAATGGAAATCTGGACAAATGTTTGAGTGAAAACTACTGTGTTTCATCACTCACTTAAGTAACTTCTTCAGTTAAAGTTTCAATTATTATGTAAGAAATCCTACATTATTGCAATTTTTCAGTGTTTAACATCATGAAAAAAGAAATCCTGCAGGTACTGAGCTCTGCAACACTGTTTTATAAACTGGAATGAACTAGTTTTGGTAAGAAGTCCCTTCTCGTGTTACATATTATAATAGGATACAAAAGGATTTTGTTTTACTGACCTGAATTACCACTTCAGACAAGTCCAGGACAGGCAGTCACTGGTAATTATTTGGTAAAAGAAATGAATACTTAGTGTTATCGTGTGTCCTGTAGTGGGCGCTGTGTCTGTGATCAGCCAAAACTGCAGTGAGAGTAGACTGATGATCCTGGACTAGACCAGGGACTCATTTCGTGCCTGTTTGGTAAAAGAACCTAACAGTTGTGTTGTTCCATGTGTGTCCTGTAGTGGGCGCTGTGTCTGTGATCAGCCCTCTGGAGCTGGTGCGCACTAAGCTTCAGTCCCGGCGCCTCTCGTACACCGAGCTCAGAGTTAATATCCGCTCGGCTCTGGCTCAGGACGGGCTCCTGTCCCTGTGGAGAGGCTGGGGCCCCACGGTGCTGAGAGACGTCCCGTTCTCAGGTAACAGCTCCACACGGGACCCGGCACTGCACCCGGCACTGCACCTGACACTGCACCTGACACTGCACCCGGCACAATCAGCCGACCTCACACGACTCCTCCTCACGTCACCTCAGGAGACAGGAGGGTGGTTAGGCCGCTCCCGAAAGTTCTGCTTCTTCTTTTTACCCTGCTGTGGATGTTTGAGTCTGATCAAAGCATCAGCAGAACAAGCCCAAAAATCAAACTTCTGTTATGTCCAGCTGAAAGAAAAAGAACTTGCTGACCTTCCCTGCCCACAAACGCACAAAGAGTTTCCCTTTGACAAGACATTTGTGCGTTTTGATTAATTTGCAGTATGGCATAAAACGTATTAATCACAATGAAGAATGTACCAAAAAGATGTTTACTGACTATTCATTATTCATTTTCCTAGCAGAGTTCCACCATATGCACTTATATGAGACTATTATTACTATTAACTCACCAGTCTGACCTTTAACCTCCTGTTAAACCCACCTCAGTTTGATCTGGGAGCGTCTCACGTGTCTCGACGTCCTGCAGCGTAAAATAAATGACCACAAAACAGGATTAACTGACCAAACTGACCAACCAAACTGCCTGGAAGCAGTTTGTCCGTGATCTATAACAGTGAATGTGAAGCACACAGGAAAACACAGATGTGAATGGAAAAGTCAATATGGGGAAAAACATCTGACCCAATCTGAAATTCAATTAAAAAAAGTTATGTGGTTAACTAAGAGAAGTGTTTTTGCTTGAGTTCAGTTGCTTGGAGGACTTTCAGTAGTTTCCTATATATATTTTTGGGATATTTTCTGCAACGATATATTGTAATAAAACATTGACAACCTCACAGACCTACAGAGATATTATATTAAAGTCACTGTACCTGATTTTTACTGTCTTAAAAATGCGAGTGACCCAAAGTTAAGTTATTTTAATTATTCGCCATGATGTTTATAAGAAACTATTGCAGAGTTTGGCCACGATGGTAAAACAATAAGCATGCTAACGCGCACTTCTTGATTACTGGACAATAAAATGCTTTAAATAGATGCAGATAAGATGACAGTGGACTTATTGTTGACCCCCTTTTCTCAGATACATGGAAAGTTGTAAACTCAGTGTGAAAGACAGTACTATTTGATTTTCTTGACAAATTCACTGTATTTTTGGCTTTTTCTACTAATAATCCCATTGACTTTTAGTGAAATCTGAACAGTTAAAAGCTCTTCTGGGAACTCAACTCTATTAATCTTTGTTTGCTGTATCTGTCCCTATTTAAATGAACAGTAAATAAATAAAAAAAATCTGATACAGGCCTATTAAAATATTGTGTAACAACTCTGTGACCCAGGCGTTTTTGCCAGTTCGCCCAAACTTACTACAGGACTTGACACACACAAAACTCCTGTTATCTAAGTGCTTATGTAACTCACAGTCATAGTCCACTGCACTTTGTTCTGTATTAACACGGCCCTGTCTCCTGCAGCTCTGTACTGGTTTAACTATGAACTGGTGAAGGCCGAGCTGTGCCAGAGATACGGGACTCCTCCAAACTTCTCCATCAGCTTCACCTCGGGGGCCGTCTCTGGAGCGGTCAGTCCAAGAAACCAGTTTTTTATTCCAAGTTTCCTAATGACAAAACAACATGATATACTGTAGGTGTTTAGTGTTGAAATGAGATGGGGGAATGTAAAGTTTCCATTGTTAATTCACAGATATTTAGGTAGGACGGTGTACGCCAGCACAAATATGAGGGTTAAAAGGTGCAGCCATGACACACAGTCCATCACCTGCTGGTCTCCATGGATGTTGTTTTGCCAGAAATGTTCCTCAGTCTTTTTTTTAAGCTTGTCTGTCTCCATGGAGATGAGCAGATGACACAACA
>KN492230.1:26749-39943 GCA_000787155.1 Scartelaos histophorus
AATTCAGAGATATTTAGGTAGGACGGTGTATCCCAGCACAAACATGATCATCAGGGTTAAAATGTTCCTCAGTCTGTTTTTTAAGCTTGTCTGTTTCCATGGAGATGAGCAGATGACACAACAAAGCTTAAATATACTTATACAAACTCTATACATACTTCCTCTTCCTGTATCCTGCTTTATAACTCATTGGATTTCTCGTCGTTTTCAGATCGCCGCCATTTTGACGCTGCCGTTTGACGTGGTGAAAACTCGTCGGCAGATTCAACTCGGGGAGATGGACTCACTGGGAGGTCTGTTCACTTTATAATTATATAATGTCATTTATGAAAATCGTATCAGTATTAATCAAAATGTTGTTTTCCTGTAGTTATTCCAAGAAAAACCTCCTCCACATGGCAAATTATGAAGGAAATTCAATCCAATTTGGGATACAGAGGCCTTTTCGCAGGTTTGTTATTTTTATGTCCAGATTTAATTGTTAAGTTTGTGACTTTTTAACTTTTAGCCAATCCTCTATTAGTAAACTTAGACTTAAATGTATTGATCCACGAGGGAAATTATTTGGACACAGTAGCCCTCACATAATAGATTCTAAATAAGTAGTAAAAAAATAGGAAGCGTTTAAAAAAAAAAAGGCTATTACTATTATTATCATTAAAAAAAATACTAATAGCCATATTTATTCATTTATTTAAATCTATACAAATACATAAAAATATGTACAATGAAAGAGATTTTTTTGTTTTTTGTTTTTTTTATTTTTTTTAAACCCTAAGTGTAAATCTACTATTAGTTGATACAAACAAATATTAAAATTTTGTGATGTATTTGTACTTCCTCAGTTCACAACTTACATGTCAATATTGTAACTTGTTTTTTGTTTTTTGCAGGTTTCATGCCGAGGGTGATCAAAGTGGCCCCTGCCTGCGCCGTCATGATCAGCACGTACGAGTTTGGAAAAGCCTTTTTCCAGAAGATGAACCTGGATCAAACTCGCCTGGCGACCTGAAGCTGCGTCTCTCTGTATGTGAGACGCTGGCTGCTTAACTACCAAAAAATCCTGCAAAAACTTCCTCTTCTAAAGGATCTCGAATTAATTTTAAGAACTCCTGGATGTTTTGGAGAAATGGATGAAGAATCTTGAATTTCACTGGTCACATGAAACTGAATGAAAAAACTGACCAAACTTGAGCACAAATTGTCAAGTGAAATAATATGACAAAAACACACTTTGGCAATGAACTTCTTGTGCTCTTTGCTAAAAGTTTTGCAAATATTGAAGCTATTGTTTGCGTGGTAATGTGATGTTACCCAGTGGACTTGAATATGCAGGCTTTGGACTTCTTCTGTGAGCCGCCAACGTGGGAAACTTTTTCATTTTTATACTTTTAGACGTCATTTACTTGAACATGACATGAGGATCTACTTAAGCTGAAGTGATATGACTGCAGGAAAAATAAATAAAAAAATATTAATGTTGATTCATAGCGTGGGTTAGACCAGTGGTTCTCAAACTAAGAAGTAAAACCTCAGGAAAATGTTTTGTTTTCTCAGTAGCATGTTTATCTAAAATTACTTAAAACATGTACGGACGTGTGGAACTAAAACTAAGATTTTGTTGTGTCAAACCAGTTGGATGTTCCTTAAGGCTGTGTTCACATTTGTACTTGTTTAAGCTCAATTTATTCTGATGTAGACTTGATTTGGTCCAATTCCAGTCCTGGTTTAAGCCTAGTTTAGTCCTGGTATAGTCTATGGTCCAATTTACTGCCATTTTTTGCGGTTGAAGTGTCATTGCACCTTAAAAATTGCTCAAAAAAGCCAGCGTTGTTTCCTGATGTCCATTAAATCATCAGTCTGTGAGTTCAGGCTTGTTTAATACTGTACTGACCCAAGTGTAGCCTCATTTTCCTGGACAATTTAAGTCTTATGAATGCTTTTGGGTGGACAATTTGGATCAATGGCACCAAAACAAGAAAAAATAATGGTAAAAATATAGATTCAGGCTAAACTAAAACTAAATCTGGACTGATGTTGGACTCGGATCCGTTCTCAAATCGTGCGAGAGCTTGAATAAAAGCTAGACTAGGACCTGGACTCCTGGGCGCTCTGGGAAGGGGTTTCAGTACCACAGTTTGAGAACCACTGAAGGTTATTCATAATATTCTAAAGCCTTTTTCATGCATGGCTACAGTGATCACAATAAGAACTCGAGCTAAATCAACCTGGTCATAAACTTGCATTGTTAAACAGTAAATCAAAGTCTAGGCTTGTTTCGTGCATGTTATGAAAATAGGTCAATAGATGTCACGGCATTTCATAAGAGTCACTCAGAGCTGTAGTTGTAGTAATTCAAGGGGAAAAAAAGCCATCTTAAACAACGCACAATGCATAGAGAATGGGAAATATATTTTGTTTAATTGTCTGTATCCATTTTGTGTAAATTATTCACAAATCAAAGCTAGTTCTCGCTACACTGGATCATAACACTTTGCCTTATTAATGGTCTGTTATCAATGTGCCAATAAAGAAGGCATGAAGTATGAGTTGCTTTTTTCAGTTTTGGAGCTGTACTTGGGGGAAACTATGACATCTAGTGGTAAAAAGGGCAAATTACAAGGATATGCAATGTGAAGTCTGGAAATGTTAATAAAGGCATAAAAGATAAGACCAGGGTAGAGTGGTAAGAGACAAAAAAATCCTGTATTGGTTTCTAAAATATCTAACGAATGATCTTTCAAGGTTATAGGTTACAGTTGTGGCAGCTAAAAGAGGACTGAAACTAAGACTAGTATTCTTAACAGACAGACAGATACTTTATTCATCCCCAGGGAAATTGAAATTCAGTTGTTGCTGCAACATTTCCTGCTCTTCTCGGTCGCCTTTGTGTCTCAGTCAAAATCTGAGTGCAGTTGAACAGGAGGACTGGTCAGGGAGGGGCAGCAGATCCTGTGTCAGGGCAGTTTGAGCTTAAAGAGCCCCTCCTTTGTGTCCTGCAGCATCACAGCAGCCTCCAGGGGGCACCAGATGAACACAAAGACGCTTCAGTTGGTGATGAAATGGTGCATTCCCTCAAAGTGTTTCCTCTGGAAGATCTTCTGCCACATATGGTGTAAAAAATCTGTATCAACTCAGATGTTCATAGCTAGTTCCTTCCCTAGCGTCTTGCACAGTCTCCATGGATATGGAAAAACATAATTAAAATATAAATAAATTACTGATCAACTGTCTGAAGAGAGTTACACAGTTTTACTTATGGGGGCATTTACTATAACTAAAGAAATTCTGGCAGCATTTTTCTCCTACTTGAGTCGTACATAGAAGTTTTAGTTACTTTTTCACATCGTAAATTAGAGACAAAAACTGATGCCAATGTTAATGTTAATGTAATTTGTGTTTTTTGAATGCTCCTTCAGATTTCTAAAATTTAGCAAATGTATATGTCTAGACAGGCACTCTTACTCTTGCTTCAGGAGTAATTTTCCTTAATTTGTATTTATCTTTAATACATACATACATAGTTTATTGGCTACTCTCCCCACCTGACAGGCTCAAGGATGTGAGATAAAACAATAAATAAATAAATAATAAATAAAAATAAATAACAAATAACAAATACAAAAAATCATAATTGTAAAACAACTTGAGATGTAAAAAATTGGTCTGTCTGTTTGAGTCTGTTTTATAAATTTAATCTCCTCACTTGGTTAAACAGAGACATCTCGTGGTCTTATCTGATACTGCAGTCACTACGTCTCATCACGTTGACTCTCGCGGTACTTCGGTTTGTATATATTGTGCTGTCGCCCTCTGTCAGGCCTCTTTCAAATCGGACTGGAGACAAAATGGTGAGTGCGTTTCTCTGAACCACTGCATCTGCGGCTCCAATCCACCACCCATCCCAACCATCTGACACACGCAACTCATGTACAAGATCCAGAACGCTTTATTCTTAAAGTTACTGAAGTTACATTTAGTATTTTATCTCAAATAGGTTGTAAATGTTAGAATGAATGAGATCTGTGCCTGCACACCGGCTAATCACGGCCTAAAATGGCTGCTGAGCTGTATTTTAACTCTCTGTTGGATTAAAGCCGCTATTCTTATGTCTGCTAATTGTTTCGACTTGTAGGATAATGCAGTTGTCTTGATTTTACTGTAGTAATGTGAATTTAAAGTTGTCAAGTAGCCGGTAGCATGCTAGCGCGGTGACATTAGCCGCTAATGCTAATGGCCTCCTCCACATACAAACACGTGCCACTTCCACATTGACACATTTGTACAGCAGATCATTGCTTTACAGTATTGTCTTCTCCACAGTCCCACCGTAAGTTTTCGGCGCCCCGCCACGGATCCCTGGGCTTCCTGCCCCGCAAGAGGAGCCGGCGCCACCGCGGAAAGGCCAAGAGCTTCCCCAAAGATGACCCCAGCAAACCCGTGCACCTGACCGCATTTCTGGGCTACAAGGCCGGCATGACCCACATCGTGCGTGAGGTCGACAGGCCTGGCTCCAGTGAGTAATAAGTCCCTTATTGTTTAAATGTGATTTCATGCGCTATACAAGTGTCTGCCTGTGATGAGACTCTCGACGGGCGGACAGAATGGGCTCAGGCCCCTGCTGAATGTCGAGCACTGAGTGCAGTCGTAACTTCTAGTCAAATGCCTGTACCGATTAGGGATTATCTAAAGGTATGAAGTAACCTGCCATTTTTTGAATCGTAACATTACTATCACATTTACAACTATAGATTACTGTCAAAACTAGGTTTTACCTGGAGTTTAATGTAGTGTTGCAGAGTTGGACCTGATGTGCCTTCAGACCTTGATACTTGAGCTGTGCAGATGGTAACTTATTTATTTTTTGACTTTAGAGGTGAACAAGAAGGAGGTCGTGGAGGCTGTGACGATCGTGGAGACTCCACCCATGATCGTGGTGGGAGTCGTGGGTTACGTAAACACCCCCAGAGGTCTGCGCACCTTCAAGACCATCTTCGCTGAGCACATCAGTGATGAGTGCAAACGCCGCTTTTACCAGAACTGGTGAGTACAGAGTGAAATGTCAATGTTAAATGGGCAACTGTTGGAGCAGTTAGTTGCCCAGTTCTTCTGAGCGAGTCTAACATCGGTGGCCCCTGTGGCAGCTCCTCTCAGGCGTCCCAGACCCTGATGAGCTCCGCGCTCCTCTGGCCGGTGGAAAGTGCTTCTTAGAAACCGAGCCATGAGCGGAAATCTGTGCTGATGAAGCCCCTCTGTCCTTTGGAGGGGGGCGAGCGGCGCTGCACTGAGCCCTTCCTCTGGTCTCTGACTATGAAGGACCTGTGCCAAACTGTGCTTCTGTCCCGCTGTGGAACAGGTACAAGTCCAAGAAGAAGGCCTTCACCAAGTACTGCAAGAAATGGCAGGATGATGATGGCAAGAAGCAGCTGGAGAAGGACTTTGCCGCAATGAAGAAGTACTGCCAGGTGATCCGCATCATCGCCCACACACAGGTGAGTTTGTGCTGTTGTCACTTCAGTTTATGTGGGCTTAAGAGTTCTGTTTGTCTGTGATGAGACCATGGAAATCTGCGTCAGGCATGGCGCCCGAGAACCATGAGGATCATTTCCATGCTGCCTTCCTTCTGAGACTACAGAGCAACTGTTGATCAGTACTGGTTCCTTCAGCTCTTGATGAGACTTGACAAAATGAATGGGGGCAGTAGTTCATAATGTGAATACAGTTTGTAAGATGGTTTTATCCTGATGCTGCAGATTGTCAAATTTAAATATTCTAGTCTTAATTGTCCTTGTATTAAGGGTATTAATCAGTCATTGCATATGTTAATGTTGTAACTAACTTGACCTCCCTGTTTTCAGATGCGCCTGCTGCCCCTGAAGCAGAAGAAGGCCCACCTGATGGAGGTGCAGCTGAACGGAGGCTCCATCGCAGACAAAGTGGACTGGGCCCGTGAGAAGCTGGAGCAGTCCATCCCCATCACCAACGTGTTTGTGCAGGACGAGATGATCGACGTCATCGGAGTCACCAAGGGTCACGGGTACAAGGGTAAGAAGGGAACTGGCTCTGTATAGTTAAATGGATTGTTGATGACCCAAAACCCTTAGTTGGTTTTAAAATCTGATCTATCTGCATGTCAGTGTTTGGACAATCATTTTAGAATTTTAAATGGTGTAATCAGATTGTTCAGTATTGTACAACATGCCCTGGCTGTAGACTTGACCACTATCTTTTCTTCCAGGTGTGACCAGCCGTTGGCACACAAAGAAGCTGCCCCGTAAGACTCATCGTGGTCTGCGTAAAGTGGCCTGTATCGGAGCCTGGCATCCTGCTCGTGTGGCCTTCTCTGTGGCCCGTGCCGGTCAGAAGGGCTACCACCACCGCACAGAGATCAACAAGAAGGTAAATGACATCAGTTTATCTGCAGTTTAGATGCATTAGTTAGTCTAAAGTGTTTTTGGTCTCTGCCTGTGATGAGACTCTCGACGGGCGGACAGAATGGGTTTAGGCCCTTGCTGAACGTCGAGCACTGAGCGCAGTTCCTAAATGCCCAAATTTAATTGGGTTTATATGGCCTGAAATGTGGGAGAAATCGGCAGACAAAATGTTATCACTTTTCATATTGATCCCCTCTCAAAAACTGGTACAAGTAGATTCAATCAATTTGTGCAGTTGAGCAAAAGTCAAGAACAGGAACGGTCCAAAGTCTGTTTCACCTGCTCAATTCTAGTTTTAGAATCTTAAATTTATGGTTTTGTCATTGATACAACTGGCAAATTTGGCAAACTTGCACCAAACTATTAAAACTGAATCATTTTGCCACTTCATCACTTGAACCTTTTTTACATTTTTAGATCTACAAGATTGGTCAGGGCTACCACCAGAAGGACGGTAAACTGGTGAAGAACAACGCCTCCACTGAGTACGATCTGTCCAACAAGAGCATCAACCCCCTGGTCAGTCCTGAGTTTTAAATTACACGTATAACATTTGGGTCTGTGTTTGAAATGTGGCTGTAGCTCACTTGTCTTTTTATTTCAGGGTGGATTCGTTCATTATGGAGAAGTGAGGAACGACTTCGTGATGATCAAGGGCTGCGTGGTTGGAACCAAGAAGAGGGTGCTCACTCTGCGCAAGGTACAAGGACTCACCTGGACATCTCATTCAATGTTTAATCATAAAAGTTCTGTCAATGTAGAAGATGAAATTGAGGCTTTGACTTTGGTACAATGCACTAAAATGATCTCCTCGTTTCTCAGTCTCTGCTGGTCCAGTCCAGCCGTCGTGCTCTGGAGAAGATCGACCTCAAGTTCATCGACACCACGTCCAAATTCGGACACGGACGCTTCCAGACCGTGGAGGAGAAAAAGGCGTTCATGGTGAGACTCAAACCAAACTAGAAAATATTCAGAAATCCTTGTGTCACATCCACAACATTGAACTAAAGCAGATCGAAGCCTTGAATTTTGTTAATCCAAAGAAGTTATTGGAAGCTTATCAATTGGGTAAAATGTAGTCAAACCAAACTTGACACTATTTGCGTTGAATTATGTTTTTATGGCACTGTTCGTAACCTGGTTCAGATTTAGTGTGAACTTTGGGTTCCATTCCAGTGCCACATTGAGCTCCAGTGAGGCAGGGGAGTAGTGTACGCATGTGCTGCTCCCTGTTCACTCTCTGGGAACAAGCATTTCCACAATCAAACCAAACTTGTGTGAATTAATTGCATAATGACTGGAGAATTGACCTGAAGTGTGGCAGAAGTCAAACATTGTACAATTCTTAGTGCATAGGTTTCAGAAAATCCTTCAGCTGTTTGGCGTAAAAATTTTAGTGTTATGTGAATTATTGTGATTTTTCTAACCCGTCTGTCCTTGTGTGTACAGGGACCACTCAAGAAGGACCGCATTGCCAAGGAGGAGACTGCATAAAGTGCTGTTGTATCTCTGCTTCATCCACTCTCACCATCTGGATAACATGTATGCAGAGTTTGTTTAATAAAAAAACAGAAAATATTTTGGCTTTCATCCTTGACTACAAAAAATGCCTGTATTTCACTTGTAATTGTAGGTCATAATTTTGCAAATGGTTTAAACAGTTAAAGTGGAATATTGTCCCATTTATAAAGACTGATACTGGGTCATAGTCGCTTTTATACTTTGAGACCTGCTGAAAAGGCTTTTTTTTGCACTACAGTAGTTTAAGCAAATGCATATTAAACATTTTATTTCTGAACAAAAGTCAGCACAAATCTCTATCAAATCAGTTATTGCATCTTAAACTCGAACTTTTTGAAACTGGTACTTTTAGTGAAGGGTGCACTCCTGTGTCTGATACTAAACCTATGCAGACCTGCAGAAGTTACAGGTCAGATCTGTGGAGAGGCGACCCTGCTCACAAACTATAAACCCACCTGTAACAGTAAATCTATGAGCTGTTAAATATTCTACTGTGAAATGCAATGGTAAATCCATAGAAAAAAATTACAGGATGCACCTTTTTTTTTAAAATAGTACTTGTTTTTCCAATTGGTACTTTTATTTGTCCATTTAAGTAACAAAACTGCCAGTATTAAGTATCCTTTCCTTGTAAATAAGATTGATTTATTTAGTTTGACATTTTAGAACATATAACTGTAAAAGAATGTAACATCAAGTGCCAGAAAAGTTCCACGGTGAAGCTTTTTAGCACCTTCTGAATCATCACGTCTCCTCTTTTATGAATGGACTTTTCAAAAACTCCCAACAATGCAACATCTTAAACACCTTTGCCTTTAAATATTCAGCCTCTTCTGCAAAAACCTGGATTTTCTGAGGATTCCAAGGCCCCATTTAAAGCGCGTGCCTTATTAACCTATAGTCCAGGGACGGTTTGAAGGACAACCGCTCTCCACAAAGCTGCGTTTCAAGAATTATTCTGGACCAAAGCAGTTTTACAATCGTTCCGAATGCTCCGGGGGGCTGTTATGTGAAGGTCCAGCATAATAAAACCCAGTGGGGGAAGGGACAGGTAGATTTCTCACTTAAATTTTAATTACTCAAGTGCGGGTCCAGGATTAACCCGCGGTATCCATTTAAATAGTCCTTAAAATGTGCTGAGTGTGACGTTTTACATCACAAAAGGTAAAATACAGGACATAACCTTTTATCAGAGAAGCCAAAATGGCAGCTTTAGTTTAAAATAGTGGTTCAAGATATTAATAAGAGTATTATTTAAAGGTGCACGGTGTAACTTTTTGGTTTTTCGGATATTTTTCTATGGATATGTCACTGCTCTGGCTCAAATGTTCCGCCGTATGACATTAAACAGCTTAAATTTCTTTTAAAAAACACTTATTTTGACTAGGAACAGGGTTGAACTTCATCTGGTTTTGTTTTATTTCATTTTTTTATTTGTTTCATGCATCAACGTGAATGAAATGGAGCAAAAAGAAGTGTAGACTTGTAATATTCACTCCATTTTCACACAAAGCAAACAAATATACAAAAATATTAAAATGTTGTTAATTAACACAAAAGACAGTTTGTACTTCATACTTTTTTAGCAGATCATTCTTGTTTGTTTCTTTTAAACACTTGAATAGATTTTGACAAAAGGTTTCGACTTAATGTACATTTATGAGCCGCTTATTTACGTGATATACACAATATTAAAAAGTTGTTAATTAACACAAAAAGACAGTTTGTACTTTTTTAGCAGATTATTTTTGTTTGTTTCTTTTAAACACTTGAACAGATTTTGAAGCTTTTTTTTCCATTTAGACCGTTCCACCTTTGATTAAAACACATTTTTCTATTATTGTTCTGAACCTGCTTTTACTGTGAAATATTCCAGACCAAGAAGGAACGGATCCTTCACCAGAAAAGTTACACAGTGCGTCTTTAAGTAACCTACTGCTTATTATTTATGACTAAAGTTAAAAGAACTGTAAAGGAATTGTATGTAAAATATTAAAAATGAACCGTGTTATCAGCGCCTTAACTTACAGACAGAAACATATACAAGTTTATCTCCTTCTCAGTTTATTTTCAGGCTCATGTGAAGCTCAGAACCTCCAGAATTCCTTCCCTGAGCTGCAGAGGCTGCACTAGCACTGACTAAAGTTTTGCTGCAGGTTCTCGCGTTTAACAGGTGAAGATTCAGATCAGATTGAGGCTTTTTAGGTTTAAAACTGCTGGATTTTAGCACGGAAACTGGCAACCCAAATAAAAGAGAGACACGTGAGGCTCATTCTGCTTCACAATTAGGAACCACGACACCAAATTATAATAACTGTCCCATCAGGTAACACTTTATTTTAGCTGACACTTATTAACATCTAACTACCTGCTAATTACCTAATTAATTATAGTTATAACTGTTTAATTTGTCTTAATAAGTGTTTTTTCAGCCTTTATTAATGTCTAATTCCACATGAGCTTCTTCTGCACACACTTTCCTATTAATTTCCTATTAACACTCCTTATTACCGCTTATTAATATGATAATAAGCCATTTTTGTGCATGAATTATGAGCTTTTGGCACCTTAACAACACCCTTATTACCAAAAAGTTATTAGACTCATAATTAATGGACAAATAATAAGCAGTAATAAGGTGTTTGTGAACGTCTAATAGCAGAATAAGTTTAATGGGAATTAGATATTATTAAGGGCTGAATAATTACTAATTAATGACAAATGAAGCATGTTAATTAGCAGGTAGTTACATGTTAATAAGTCTGTAAGTCTCTGTCATCATGTCCAGTGTTTTTGTAATTACGAATAAATCAGTATTACGATTGTTATAAGTTAAAGTCATATTTATTTATTAAAAACTGACGTCGTATTGTCCTTTAAAATAATTATTAAAATGAAACTTGAAAAAATGTTATTAAAAATGTGTAAAAGTTGTGTTCCCGCTGGTGACTGGTAGAGGGCGCTGTTCCACCATCGTCCCCACACACCACGGTTCAGCGCCCCACGTCGCCTCTATAACTGCCCCGGCGTCCTCTCTCCGTCCTGAGCGGCGGCGGAGCGAAGGGTCCTGGAGGTGATGCCTTCATGGTCCCGTACATCTGCTCCTGCTGCCCCTGAACGCACCGCCTCACCTCATCAGCTCAGCCCTCCGTCATCTGCCCCACAGCTTCTATAGGGAGACTGGGCGATACATTTAGACTTTATTCTGCTTCGAAAAGACGTTTAAATGCAGGATAAATATATGGTTTAGTTTATATGTTCCAACGTACTTATTTTTGTACAATTTTGGCTCCTGAAATTGAGCTTTAAGTCGCGTTTCCTCCTCAAAAACAGACCTGGAGTTGTGTTTTTTTCACTCACACATGTTTAATTCACACATTATTAGCTCAAAACGCTCTGTTCCACCCCGTGATGTCACGATGAAGGGGTTGTTTTCAAGTCTGCGGGTGCTTTTTACCTTATATCGAGTGGAGATGGGCTGTTCCGGGGCCGTGAAGTGAGTGTGTGGAGTTTAGAAACGCGGTGGAGCACTTCCCGTACGACCACACGACATCACGAGGTTCAGTTTGAGAGAGAAAATCGGCGTAAAAACACGTGAATGGAACAAAACGCAGCTCCGGGTTCGTTTGTGATGAGCAAAAACATTATAACAATACAAAATAAAACAGAAAATAGAGTAATATGGGCCCTAAGTTGTAAAAAGGAACATTTTTTGATTAAATTCAGTTGCAAAAAGTGTTGAAATTGACTCTTACAGAATCAATTTTAATATTTTCTCAGGGTTTATATGAGTTCAATCTGTTCTAGAGTTAATTTAACACTTTTGGAAATGTTAATTAAGTAAAACTAGTTCTTGTTTAACCCTGAAATTCAGAGTTATATTAATGTTTTGAAACTAACTGTGCAGGGTTATCTTGATTTATTTAAACAACACACTTTAGTTTAGTTAATTTAAGATAAAATTACGTACAAAACTGGTTCAAACTTGTCCACTTTATCTTTTTTGTGACTTATTTGAGAATTTATTATTGTTTTTTATATTTTTCTTCTCTTTTTTTTATATATTCTGATTCTGTGAGCTGTTGTCCCCCCAAAATTCCCTTGTGAATCAATAAAGTTTGTCTAAGATGCCAAATTAACACTAGGAGAAGTTGAATTAACTTTAACCATATCAACGCTGGCAAATAACTTCAATTTGAACTTTCAAATAGTTAAAATAACACTTTTTGGGTTAAAAATAACTCCAGTTTTTGCTGTGTAATATGCATAGAGGTGCCAAAAAAAATAATATTCAAACAGAAAAGTAGTGTCCGAAACTGCTACTACTAAATACTAACACTAACAATGAGTGAAAAGTATAAGTATATAACATAAGGCAATTTAAAGAACAATTTAAACTTTAAACATTGCATCTGTTTTAACATCTATAATGTAATTGGACCAATAAAAGTTTAAATAAAGTGTAAAATTGTGGTATTTCTAACAGAAGACCTGCTCATATACACAAACTTTTACTCAAATATAAGTTAAAAATGTCATTGCTCTGTCTGGGATGTTCCGCAGTGTGACTTTAAACAATTATACGTCACATTTATTCAGTTACAAGTGGTTTTATAGCTCAGATTTAACTAGAAAAACAGGGATTCTGACTGTGAGCGGCGTCGCCTCTCCGCAGATCTGACCTGTAACGTGGTCTGGTTTGGTTTCCATGACGACAGAAAGGTTTAATGTGTCGCCTCTCCGCAGATCTGACCTGTAACGTGGTCTGGTTTGGTTTCCATGACGACAGAAAGGTTTAATGTCACGCCAAGTACAAATAACATGCAAGAAATCCTCAAAACGTGTTATAGTTATGATAAAAACCCTCCTCAGACTTAATTAAACTGGTGGGTTTTTTAATGGAGTGGCTAATATTTAAACAGATTACCCCGTGTTCTTCCAGTGACAGTACCAGGCTCGTCCCCCCGGAGTGCGCCCCCTGCAGGACGTCCACACGGGCCCGGGCTGCCAGCGCTCACCTCTGTCTCTCATCAATCACAGAGTTGGCCAGGACTCCGTGTCCCAGCATGCACTCTGGTCCTCCTCCTGGCTCCCGTCCCACCACAGCTGCTCCGGCTCCTCGGCTCAGGTACCGTCCCCGACACGTTCACTGACTCCACCAACAAACCAGTTCAGTTTTCTGCATGATACTGTCAATAATCTGGAATATTATTAACACTTTCTGCTATTTAAATTTGTC
>KN492231.1:0-20594 GCA_000787155.1 Scartelaos histophorus
ATTGAATTGAATTGAATTGAACAACATAGTGACAATTTGCAGTGTAAAATACAGCAACAGTTTGTGCCTTCCAGAAAAAGGAGCATCAAAAAACAATATTAAATGAAATATAGTTTTTACTGATAACACCTGTAATGTATATTTATTCTTTATACAAAATCATTGAACATGATGGTCAAGCAAAACAGAATGAGTCTCACATGATTCAAACCTAAAAGGATTCTCTTTTGAATTTCGTCGTGATTGTAGTACCATTGTAAACTAGTTAGAGCGCAGGATACAATCCCACCCTGGCTTTTTACCATTGTGCAAAACTCCAAAGGGAAATTGCCTTTTTGTAAAGTGCGTTTTCACCTGGTGGAAGAAAAAAGTTTCCATTCATTACAATATGTGTTTGGCATTCATATTCAGTCCAAATCTCACTATCTTGTCACACAACATTGACATGCAGAGACCAGGAGCATGTCGATCTAAGATCCTAATAAAGATAAATAATATCTCCACAACCGCACATTTTATTGTATCAGATTTCCACAGATCACGGATTACAATTAAATGGGCTTTTTATTCTTCATTCAGATGGCGGAGGAACATAGGGATGAGGTGATAGAGAGAGAAGGGTGGGCAGGGGTGGAGGGGGTTGATAGCAGGTTTTGGCTCGGAGCCCGGGAGCCCACCAGAGGAATATAAAGTGTCCATGGCTGATCTCCACTGGGTTAGCTCATCAATCATCCCATCAGGGTCCATTAGGGTGCAGGCAGACGAAAATACACACACACACACACACGCGCACACGCACACACACACAGAGCATACGGCAGAGGGGCTGAGGCAGCACCTGTGTGTAGCACGTGGAGTGGACTGGGTGCTATAGACCTGCTGACTGCACTGGAGTGTCACCCCATTGTACGAGTCATATTCAAATACACTCATAACACAAACGCAGCTCTGTGGATGTTTTATACAATCTCTCCCTCTCACTCCTCCTCTACCTCTCTCACTGTTGTTCCTCAAAATAAATACTTTAGCTTTACAATAGGTCATCTGTAGTGTGAGTAACGTTAACCAGTTCAGTGTTCTAAATACAAATATATAATGGCCTACATCGGGAAATAATATTACCATTTTGATTGCATTTTTTAATGGTAATGATTAAAAGTTTATATAACTGAAAATTGAGATCAATCAATTTGAGGACAAATAAAATGTAATTAAAATAGAAGTTTGCCACGAAATCATAGGAAAGCCATAAAAGTGTGAAAACATAGCAAAAGTAAAAATGTGTCAAGAAGTAGGACTAATTTTAGTACTGCAATTACTATAATATTAGTTAAACCAGCAGTAAAAATATGATAAATCAACTGGAAGGGCATCCATGTTAAATTTAATACTAAAAGTTTTAAATTACACATGGCCTGCAATGACTCCCAAAGTGAAAAACTTCATATAAAGGAGCCAGAGCCACAGCACAGACAGCAGCAGGAGTTTAAAGGCTTACATTGAGGAGCTGCTCGAAGGCAAACGTGAATCCAGACTTGTAATCCGTGGTCCCTTTGGCCTGCATGTGCATCACAGCCTCTTTGAAAATCTTCTTGTTGCGAACGTTGGCCTGGACCAGGGTCTTGAAGCAGGGGACCACCGCGTCGGCCTTTTCGTTGAACTGGAGAGAGAATTCAGAGTTTCAGAGGAGGCACTTGTTGACTTTGTACCAGCAGATCAAAGTGAGTCTGTGACCAGGAATGGAAAAGAGCAAGTTTGTCTAAACATGTACAACTCCGAGGTTCTGACATTTCTAAAGCAAATGGAAAAAATATACCATAAAAAAATGCATAATTATGACACGCCCCATCTTGAATACACAAATAGGCTTGTGTCAGAAGGTCATCTGTGCTAAATTACTGTGATAATACTTGAATTTCAATTTATTTTTCATATATATAAGCCTAAAACAACAACAACAGTCACCTCACTGGGTTTGACAAAAGATTTGATTTAACCAACAGTTAAAATCAAACATGATAAATCAATCAAATATGGTAAATGATTTGTCTATTGAGTCTTATCTTATCTATTTTAATTTTAATAAAACATAATATCAGATGTTTTTGCTGTTTTTACCACCATATCAAAAGAGTAAGAGAATAAATGCTCCTGATCATTTTTTTTTATAGTGCAGCACAACTCACTCAATCATTCACACACACATTTACGCAGATACCGAGGGTGAGGTGGGTTAAGTGTCTTGCAGGTCACAATGACAGTGTTCGTGGACAAACACCACCAACTGAGCTACTGTCCCAATCAAGCAAGTTTACAGTAGGGAATTACATCACACTACACTACTACACAAAAGAACCAAAAGAAAATATACCTTAAAAGATTAATAATAGTTAAGTTAACAAACCAATATATCAGAATCTTATAATTAAATAGTTTTTATATTCATGTGTTATATTCATGTGCGTGTGTGTGCGTGTGTGTGTGTGTGTGTGTGTGTGCGAATGTGAGACTGTCTGGATGGTTTGGTTATGTGGGGACGGGCAACTGTGGGGATGGGCGAATGGAAATGTGTATTGTTTTTAATCCGGTGTAAAGCATTACATTTACATTTACAAAGCGTAATTTTTTTTGTATGAAAAGCGCTTTATAAATAAAGTTTGATTTGATTTGATTTTTTGATTCACTTATGTTAAAATCCTGCATATTTAGGCTGAGTTCTTCTATCAAAAAGAAAACACCTTGTGATGCCATGTGGTACTACAGGAAATGCTTCAGGGTGTTTTCAAACTCCACACACTTCACTAGAATTATTTAGATGATTTCAGTCCAGAAATTGCCTACCTCTACTGATCTAAAAGTAAATAGTAAACTACCATTTCATGACATCACAAGGAGCATCTTAAGTTTTGGAGATGTAGACAGACTAATAATAAAGAGTTACTCAAAGATGTGTTCAAGTCCACAAAAGTCAATTTTGCGTCCCTTTAAATTAAAGTAAGTGTCCTATATTAGTGCATGTCTTTGCGTGTTACATGTGCGGCTGGTGACGCAGGTCGGCTGTGGGCGTGGGTGTGTGCAGATGTGCCACTTTGAGTCTGGCACTAAACACCACTAATTACAACTTTCACACAAAGAACAGGTGCACCTGAACGCACCGCCACAAACTGGGAAGAGCCAGCCAAGCTAATATCACCTGTCGCATCCCATACACAGAATTAGCCTAACCCAGTGGGAGCCTGCATGTGTACGGGGAAAAAGTTATTCTCTCTGTGTCTATGCGCGTTTCAGTATTAGCTGCAGAGTCACTAATGACAGGTTTACATTTCATTCTTAAGGTCAAACTATAATCTAGTGACATTTCATTATAGAACGATCTAAAACTAAATATGTCTGATACTGGCATTTCTCATTTGTTGGTGATGTGCTATTTTTATAATGCCAGGAAACTCACAAAGCCATTAATACAGTATGTGTATATATATATAATCCAGTGAATTTAGAAGTAAAAAGCAGCCGGTTTAATTTGTATTCAGTGTGAAGAAGTGTAAGCTGTTTTCTAGCATGATTAATTAAGATGGTGGGAGAAACGGACACTCTTCGCTGGAAATGGAAATAATGGACAGTACTTATAGTCAAGTAATTGCACGGAAGCAATTTTATGAATGCTCAGGTTTTCGAGAGTGTTTTCTCCATCGTTGTGTTACAGTGTAGTAGTTTAGCAGTGGCACAGGAGAAGCAGACACGCACGTACCCAAATAGCAAAGTCTGAGTTATACATTTGAGATGATTGGTCAATTTAGAAATGGTTTTGGTCAATGGAAGATGAAAGTGTAAAATATAGATTCCCTACAGCTGTCTATGTTACAGAAAGGGAAATCTAGAAACAATATGAATAATTATCTAACACAATTGATGCTTAGTTTCTGAATTTGTTCTCTGTTTACAAATATTCCAAATCCTTCACATATTGGGGTTGAAATCAAATGCATTCCCTGTCAGATTACCAAACTCATTTTTTACTCTTAGCTCTGGGATTATGCGACATACAGTGGCTGAAAGCGATGGATTAAGACGGATTACTGAAGGAAGTCCCCAGACAGTGCCCCATTACCATTACCAATCATATGTATTTGTACGTCTTTATCTGCACTGCTGTATACGCTGCTAATGCTAATATTTCCCTAAACAGTGGCGCTAATATAAGTGTGGTAATCAGTGTAGGGAAAGAGAGGCACAATCCCATATGGACTGAGCAAACACACTGTAATGGGGGAAATGTAGTGTTTTCATCTCAAGCAAACAACTGGGAGCTGATGCATGCTGTGCAGTCTGCCAACTCCCACTGTTAATACCACCTGCTTTGGAAACACAGGAAGAATAGATATTATTGCCAGAAAAGGAGGGTAAAAGAAACTAAGAAAATTAGTGGATGACCTCTTCACCCTCCAATGAGAAGGTTTGTGGTTCCGTTTGTGAACACTGGTGCAAGAGGTTTGTGGCCATACCGGCCTGGCAAAGCCTGATCTCGTCAGCTCTCAGAAGCTAAGCAGGGCCGGGCCTGGTTAGTACTTGGATGGGAGACCACTGGGAATTCCAGGTGCCACAGTGGGGCGCCAGTGGTAAAAACTATTGTTGTGTCCTTAGGCAAGGCACTTCACCTACATTGCCTAGTATGGAAGTGGTGTGTGCATGAATGATGGTGGTGGTAGGAGGGGCCGATGGCACAGATTGGCAGCCTCGCTTCCGTCAGTCTGCCCCAGGGCAGCTGTGGCTGCAATAGCAGCTTATCACCACTGAGTGTGGAGTGAAAGAATAATGAACTGTAAAGCGGTTTGGGTGTCTTGAAAGGTGCTATATAAATGCAAGGAATTATTATTTATTATTAATTATTAAGAGTGTTATATGAGTGAATGGTTCCTTGATGTAAATAGTGCCTAAATAGTACAAACTTGCAATATAAATGAGAATATTTAGCATTTAATATAGATGATAGCATGTGCCCATATTACCTGCCAATGCCCAGTCCCAGAATCTCAGGGTTGGGAAACAGGGTTGGGCCTTGTTAATACTGCTACGGGTAATAAAATACCACAGTGGGGCAACAGTGACTCTAGTGCATATTGCTGTTGTGTTCATAGGCAAGACAATTCACTCACTTTGTATGAATGTTTGCGCATGATGGTGCAGATTGGCAGCCTTGCTACCATCAGTTTACCCCTGAGCAGCTATGGCTACAATAGCTACACACACAATAGTACAATAACTACTGAATATGTAGTGCATGAATAATGCCTGAAATTGTAATTTTGTGCTACTCTGGATATGCTCCACATAAACTAAAGCATACCATTTACTATTAAGTGAAAGAGTTTAACATACCAAAATTTGACTTGTATAAAAATAACTTAAACTGTCTCTGGACTGGACCTGACCTGCACATGCAAAGTCCCACAGCAAAACTAAGCAGGGTTTTCAATAACAGAGACAGTACTATCATAAATCAGTTACAGGTTCAAACATTAATTTAATTTGTGGCTTTGTAACGTCCTATTTTTAAATGTTGTTTGTGTGTTTTTTATAGTTACCCTGGCGACATTGACATAGTCGTCATCTGACAGAGTGTCCAGCATCTCGATGACCGAGGTCTTCATCAGTTTGAGAGTGAGTCCACTGACACTGCCGCTCCTGCGGGAAATAAACAGGTCTATCATCAACATCATTAACCTTTTACTTAATGGGCTTATATTGAATTATGTGTAATTTAGAAAAATGAGAATGGGAAGGGGTCATTATAAGGAAGCTATTTGAGCAATGTAATCAAAACTTACATAATAAATATTTACAACAGAAACAGAGTTGTCTTGGAGTTCAGTGTCGATGTACAGTTGAAAATGTATAACTATATTTATTGCAATTGCTCTGTTTAAGTTATAAAAGGCCAAAGTCATAAATGTAAAACTATAATGCATAAAAGAATAATATGGACAAATTATATAAGCAATTTTTATTATGTCAAGGTCAAAGTTATAAAACAAAAAGAAATGAGATGCTGACCATATTTTAATATACTATGTCACCTCTCTTCATTTTAAGTATTAGTTTTTAAGTTACATTATCTTAAAATAAAAATTGTATTCTATATATGCATAATAAAACAAGAAAACAAAACAAAACATCAATTTATCTTATGATAAAAGGTGACATTGCATATTTTCATTTTTGCACCTTGAAGATGATAAATTTCAGGCCAACAGGTGGCACTAACATCCTATGAAGAATCGTCACCGTGTACTCACACATCCACAATGATGACCATGTCCTTTGGAGACGAGGCGCCCTGGATGTACCTGTACACAAGCAAAAAACAACAATACAATTAACAAAACTCCCTCCTCATTTTATTACGATCTTTGCCAACGGCTCCAGACAGCAAACCATGGTTACAAAGAGCTGTTTCATTATGATGGAGTTTGCCTGGATGAGCCCACTTAAGCCTGGAACCACAAAGCAGGCTTATGTGCTTAGAAGAGTTAATAAGTTGTGCTATGTACTTGTGGCTGTGAGTTCACTGGAGATACTCAGCTCCAGAACGCAACAAAGGCTACTCCAAATAATGACTGCACCAGCCATATTAATTGCTGGTTTGGAGTCAGAGTGAATAATAGGACATAATGGGCAGTGGTCTGTTCTGAGTAAACCACAGCGCACAATACAAAGCAACAAACAAATGCAGAGAAGAAGAGCATTAACATGATAATTAGTGTATTACACAAGGGAAAAATTATTATTAACGTGTCTTTAAAGGTCCAATCATATGTTTTGAGTACGACTAGGCCTACTTTAAAATACAGTGTTATTGCTTTCACTTTCACTTTCACAAAATAGTCAAGGGACATGCAGAAAAGTGTTAAGTAAAAGGAAGCAATTTTATCAGTTACTTGCACTATGTAACTTTTCGGGTGGGGGGTTCGTCACCTCCTCGTCTTCATTAAGATGTTGTTGTACTGCCTAGAATATCCCACAGCACAGCATTAAACGTCATAGAAACAAGCAGGTGACGGCACGAGACTAAGCGACGGGTCAGATCTGCGGAGAGGTGAACTTCCTCACAGTAAAAATGCAGGTTTTTCACTGTAGGCGTGTCAGTACTGAAGATTTAATTTTTATTCTCAAACTAGTACCACACCTAGATACTCATTTAAGTAAGTATCAATCCTGAAAAGAGAGAAAACTGGATAAAATTTGACCTTTCCTGAACAGCTGCCTCTTCAGTTTTATCAGAACAACCATGTGTGTAAGAGCACGTATTAAAATAAACATACAAACAGTATTATTCTGCGTTTAAAATGACAATATTCAAAAATCAATCAAATCAGTCATTTGAACAAAATCGGCAGTGAGCATCAAATCTATTCTTTAGTATCATAGTAACACCTGCTCTTGAATAAATGTGGTAAATAGTGCCACATCAAACGTATTTGTGTTACAAATATTATAATATAATAATGGTACAAAAGTGACTACATTTACAGCTTATGCCAAATCAAAATCAAAATGGATAAAATACTTCAACAAGGAACTGACAAGACTGAATACGTGTGCAGACTATATTCAGATCCAAGTGTTAAAAGCGTAAAATGACTCATGAGCTGATGGGCGTCACGCATTATTTAGTCGGCACCGACTGTGGAGCAGGGACAAGGCTCTTAAGACGGTTCCGTTCCACAGACACAAACCCTCAGATAAACCTGTTTAGATGCTTTTGGAGAGGCCCAGGAGGCAGGCACCACAATGCAACATCTCACATAGATTTAGATGGGACGTGGAGATGCATTTACTAATCCAGTCACAGCCACAAGTAGGATGTCACATTATCACATTTTAGTGCAGAAGAAACCTCACGATTTTACAGCTGTGAAACGGTGAAAACCTTCATTCACGTTCTTTCACCTTTGCTCTAGTAAGGAGCGCCTTTTTGAACTCAAACTTGCAGCCAAAGTGAAATAAAGAGCCAGATATTAAAAGCATTACATTAAAATTCATGTTTTTGGTGTGTAGATTGGATTGAAATTTTAATGCTTCTAAAATTGATCCATGTTTGCTTATGATTATATTATGACAGACATTATTGATCCACAAGGGAAATAATTTGGACACCGTAGCTCACACATCACAATATGTTATAATACCAAAGAGCAAAAATATAAATAGTGATAACAAATTTTAAATATGTAGCAAAAAATAGCAAGAAACTGGTGTCAAATAAGGCATAATTATATAAATGTTCTTAAGGAGAAACAGTGCAAAAGATGAAATCTCGTTTGACTATTGATTAAATGAACGATCTTGACATCCCCGATCACAAGCTACAAGTAGCTAAAGTAAATGAGCAATACACGTGAATAAATAAAAACTAAATTATTGCACGGGATACAAAAACAACTATAAGATACTATTGAAAAGATACAAAACAAGAAAGGAAACACAAAAATCACTAACTTACAGACTGTTCCAATGTGCGATACGGATGAAATCCTGATTGACTATTGATTAAATGAATGATCTTGACATCCCCGATCACAAGCTAAAAGTAGCTAAAGTAGATGAGCAATACAGACAAATAAAAACAAAATTATTGCACAGGATACAAAAAAATTAGACAACTATGAGAAACTAGGAAACACAAAAATCACAAACTTACAGACTGTTCCAATGTGCGATACTTGAAACCCAATGAAGACAGGCATAGTTTAATATAATTCTAATGGACTGGAAAGAATATGATCTGATTATTGTTATCTGGAGAGTCTATAGAACCACGAATAGATTTTTTTGGCAACATTGTCCAGCTAAGATACAGAGAATCTCATTTATGATTAAAGAAGTAAGAGGCATGGGACAGTAGCAGATCACTAGAACAATATGTGGGGCTTAGTAGCTGTAGCTTTCAAGTAAAGGGTATGTATAATATTATATAGATAAAAACATTTCCTTCTATATATCACCTCTATATATATTTTCGTTTAAGATTATAATGTAGCTTTGCACACATCTTGCAGAAACAAAACTGAAAACTGCATGGCTAATTTGCATAAACACAACTGGATATGTGTGTTCTTTCTGTGACAGAGGGATGTGCTGCTTATGGTGAGTCTGTTCTGTACGTATATCACAGGAGATGCTTCATGTTTTAAGCGATCATATGCAGATTGTACATGTTCAGGTTTAGCAAAGCTCTTTATTTAACAGTCATTGCACTAACTTCATTTATTTTAGTCACCTTATTCATTTTGGCTACTGTGTACTGCATAATTATACACCATGAAGAAAGATGGAGGCAGGGGCAAGCGAGAAGGTGAAGATGTTAATCAAGAGCATGGACTTCTTTTTAAAATGCGGGTAGTGTACAATGTTTTTTTCTTTCAGAGTTGCAAAGGGGGAGGGTTAGTTGAAAATGTAACATAACCTGAACTCAGACAAGCAAATAGGTGAATATTCAACGTGCTCTGCGATGAATTTTTTATATTACGTCGACTACGCTGAATAATTGTGGCAGCGCTACTTTTAATACCTGTGAATATGGAGCAAAGGAGATGAAGGTGAACGTCCATTGTATTCGGTTTCAATCGGAACCCTGTATAATGTCTCAGTCATATGTTACATAAAAGGACATGAAAATTTCTCATATTCAATTCAATGGAAGTAATTTGAGCCCAGTACAAAGGAGCGGAGATGGATGGGTGTAATGAACCTCCACTGGGAGCACTGGGCCTCAGATCTTAGTGGGACTTTGACATTAAAAAGCAGCGTGGGAAGTGCAAGAAGTCACTGGGGGTGTGTCCAATAATGAGAGAACTGAGCCAGGAGGACATCTGGCCTTCTGCACCATGGTAACACTATGGAAATCCAATAGTACCATGTAGGCTTGTATAAGGGTTATGAATAAATCAGTTGACAAACTGATCTGTAAAGATGGTCACATGATCGACTGTGACCTGGATACATTTGTCCAGTGAGAGACCAGAGGACACCGGGCAAACTGCTCACCCGCTGCACCAGACTATAGAGGTCGCGGTGATAATACTCCCTACAACTGAACAACAACTCACCCACTGCACCAGATCAGAGAAACTCATTCTCCAACAGGCTCCTCCTACAGCTCCACTCAAACAGTGAGAGACACAGGACTACAGTCATACTCCATGCAACTACCGTATTTTTCGGACTATAAGGCGCATCTAAAATCATTACAATTTCTCAAAAATCCACAGTGCGCCTTATAATCCAGTGGCCTTATGTATGACCTTTGGTTGTGTTTAACCTCCAACTGATTTTATGTTGGACACATTACGGCTAATAACTCCGCGAGTCAGGAGGAGTAATATGTTGGCGACATATAGGGCGATTGTGCAACATACCGGTAGTTCTGCCGTGTGCTGTACAAGGACCCAAAATGCACCTTTTAAGAGACATGCACCATGCAGATTTCAGATTTTGTATTTTTGTGTTAAAACTGAACAATGTTGAGAGGGATCCGGGCATGTTTGAACTGTTAAACTTGTATTTTTGTGTTAGCTACAACTGAGAGTTATTGTAAATGACCTGAATAAAGTTCGATTTGTCCGACACGTGTTTTGTTTCGCTTATTGCGCCTTATAATCCGATGCGTCTTATGTGTGGACAATGACACAACTGACATATTATTTGATACTGCCCCTTATAATCCAGTGCACTTTATAGCCCAAAAAATATGGTATATAACAACTCACCCTAATAGATGCAGTAATAGTATCAGGTAACCCTATGTCAAGTCAATCACTATTTTATCTTTGCACTGTTTCTCCTCTTGAATATAGTATATATATACACTTACTATAAAAGTATATCTTATTTGACACCAGTATACACTAATACATTAACATTAATTATAATATATTATGATGTGTGAGCTACTGTGTCCAAATAATTTCCCTTGTGTATCAATAAAATTAAGTCTAATGCATGAATTAATGTTGTTATTGTGCCTTGTATACAGGAATAAAGACAACAAACAAAATCCAGTTGATCATGCAGTTTCCAGCCATTCATTTAAATCATTAGATCATAGCATAACTGTCTATAATACTGCATACTGTCTGTGGGTGAACATTTCATCAAAACAAAGATTTATAAATTAATAGTAAAAAGGACAATATATAGGATAACAGCTTCACTCTCCTCATCTTTCAGTTCACACAAACCAGAGTCTAGTTATAGAAGTCTATCTGCACCTTTGCTCCTTCGCTCACATAAGAAACACCAAGTTCTTAATAAGGCCAGAAAAATACATTATAATTTCCTCTTTGCTGCTATCATAAGAGCTAGTACTTATATTAATATACACATAAAGGATATAATGACTATGGAGTGAACGAATAAATCAATGTAAAACTAAAAGCCACCTGAAGAAGTACCGTATTTTTCGGGCTATAAAGTGCACCGGATTAGAAGGCACAGTATCAAATAATATGTCAGTTGTGTCATTGTCCACACATAAAGCGCATCGGATTATAAGGCGCAATAAGTGAAACAAAACGCGTGTCGGATAAATCAAACTTTATTCAGGTCATTTACAATAACTCTCAGTTAATCTGCATCGTCTCATGCATTTTGGGTCCTTGTACAGCACACAGCAGCCCTATATGTCGCCAACATATTACTCCTCCTGACGCCCTATATGGCCAACATATTACTCCTCCTGACTCGCCCAGTAATACGTTATTAGCCGTAATGTTACAGCATAAAATCGGTTCGAGGTTAAACACAACCAAAGGTCATACATAAGGCCACTGGATTATAAGGCCACTGTTGATTTTTGAGAAAATGTCATGATTTCAGATGCGCCTTATAGTCTGAAAATTACGGTAACAGAGCACCTTTAAAAGTAAGGATCAGTATTTGAACTTTCTGTAAAAGTCAAAGCTTTAAGAGTTAAGAATTACTTCAGAAAACAAAGATACAGGAATGATTTCAGAGGGTCTTAGTGCAGCTTTACATTAGCCTACTTTTAATGTTTGGGAAGCACAATTGTATCTACTTAAATATGTTCAGATAAGCATTGCAATTAGATTTGTGATTGATGTTTTAAAGAGCCAACCTTACGCTATTTTCTACCCATGTTATAATGTTGTTTCCTCATCAAAAACATACCTGGAGTTGTGTTTTGCTTCATTCATAAGCACCAGTTTTGAGTAATATAAAACCTTTATATAAAAGGATTCACATTCTAAACAAACCCAGAAGAATTGGTAAAACGACTGAAATATGGTTTGACAAACTATGGCAAGATTCACATTTGATAACATGTTCAGACCTAAATTAACAGTTTTTATGCAGAAAGAATGAAGATATTTTATGAAACCATGGTCCACAGTCAGGAGTGATTGAAAAAGCTGCAAAGAATGACAGTTATAGATCGTTCTAATCCATATAAGATAGTGAGCAGACCAGCTAAAACTGCACTTAAGAGTCTCTTGTTACTAATATATATCTAATTTCCACTCCACGCTCCTGCCCCTGGGTTTATCTTTGAAACGTACTGTAATATTTTCTCAGTTTTCTATTGTGCAATTTTTCTTGGGAGAGGAGCCTGACCTATAATGACTAATAGACTATTGGATTGAGTTCATAATTAACACTTGGCCTCTCCAAAATAAGTCTTATCCCATTAAAAGCTCTATTTGCCCAATAAGAAACAGAGTGGGCAGAGAAGTTAATGAAATTCCGCCGTTAGTCTCGAGGCTACTCCAAATGACCCTTCTTCAATCTTTAGATGGGACTGTCTGCGCCCTCTCCCCGCCTCAGGGGCTCCAGACGTGGGCTACATTTTTGACTGGCGCTGGCGAGCTGCATCGATGATCATTTTCACAAACTCAATCCTCTCAAAAAAAGGAGACGGGGGTGAAAAAAGAAAAGAAGAAATAGTGTCTCAGTGTGCAGTCTCTCTCCCCTTTCACTCTTTCAAATTAAGATTCCAGTAATTAAATTGATAAAAGTTATGAGCGTGCCTCGTGTTTCCAGACCTGATTTGGAGAGCACTTGGAGAGAGGCACAAGTTGTACCTTTGATGTGGCATTCTTTATTATTGAAAGTAATTGGATTCTTCCTCTTTTTAGCCCTCTTTTTTGCTCCTCTCACTCTCTTCCTCCTTCTCTTCATTTCTTTTTTTTCACTTTCATCCTTTGCCTCACTCTCTCCATCTCCTATCTCTCCTCTTTTCTCACTCTTCCTCTCTTTTTCTCTGTATTTCTCTCTCTTTTTTTTCTCTTGCATTCTCTCTCACTCCCCTTCCTTCTCCCTCTTTCCTCTCTCTCTCTTTCTTTTTCTTCCGCCTTCTCACTATTCTTACCCTTCCTCTTTCTCACTTTTCCCTCCTTCTCTTCATACATTGTATTCACTCTGGGCATGCTCAGTTAATTGACCTCTTCCCAGTCTGTGTCCCAGTTCTTTTGGGGGCAGCTTTGAGGCGAAGAGGGACCGAGTCTGTCTGAAAAACGAGGATTTAAAGTGAATGAGAGATGTCTGGGGAGCGTACAGTTAGGAGGCATTCATCAGGTTTGAGTCAAAGTACAACCTGCACAGTGGAGTTAGCAAGAAAATGAAATTGCAGTAGAAGGAGAAGTTAGCCTTTTAGCGTATGACTCTTGAAATATAGTGCTATTATTATTACCGATCCTACTGCTACTATTGCTATAACAACTAATACCACTACTACTTTCCAGTAACATTTTTCCCCCATGAAGCAATTAACAGTGCGGACATAGCTTTAAAAAAAGAATTACGTACGGGTAGTTTCAAACCGTAAATTGTACTTCACATGTACCGTATTTTTCGGGCTATAAAGTGCACCGGATTATAAGGCGCAGTATCAAATAATATGTCAGTTGCTGTTATTGTCCCCACATAAGGCGCATCGGATTATAAGGTGCAATAAGCTGCAATAAGGTGCAATAATAAGAGTTATAACCCATGCCACAATTTGCGTTAAGGCGTGTGCACGAGTTATTAAAAGTGAGGGAACGTCTTAAAACGCAATTTATATCCAAAGTGTGGGAGCAGGTTAGAACACATTCCCTCACTTTCCATGGTGTGGAGCTGGGAATGACATGTGCAATACAAACTTGCGCGAATCATGCAGAAGGAAGGAGCACATCTGTCACGGACGTGTTCCAGGCACTTCGCTGTATCCAGCGGTACCCATGGAGGCGACCTGGGGTATTAAGTTGGCTGATGATGAAATCTATAGTTGTTCCTAGGTCAGAAAAACTACGACGGGGAAGCCCATTCTCTCTCAGGACTTCCTGAGTGTCTCAGACTTATAATAAAGCCATGTTGGGATATAAGTGCATCAAGGATTTCTGTGTATCTGAGTTCAATATTAAAAAATAATAAAATAGCGTCTAGTATTTCCGGAGCTACTATGGTGAGCTACACCCTGTGTGTACGTGTGTGTACGTGTGTGTGTACGTGTGTGTACGTGTGTGTACGTGTGTGTACGTGTGTGTACGTGTGTGTACGTGTGTGTACATGTGTGTAGGCAATGAGATCAACCAAAACAAGGATATTGTGGGAATATTCTAATTAGTCAGGGAACTACCCTTAACGCAGGCACCATTTATAACTCGGGCTATAACTCACAAGCGAATCGCGGAGTAATATGTTATTAGCCGTAATGTTACAACATAAAATCGATTGGAGGTTAGTAAACACAACCAAAGGTCATACATAAGGCCACTGGATTATAAGGCCACTGTTGATTTTTGAGAAAATGTAATGATTTTAGATGCACCTTATAGTCTGAAAAATACAGTATGTATTTTTCTTGCTATGGGACTTATTTTACCCTCCCCAAAGTGCAATGCAGTGACACATGTGATTCTTTCTTTGGGATTTGCAAATAATAATTAAATGTTTTAGAATTTTATGCTTTTTGTTACTCACCCCAGCTTCAAAACCATCACTGAAAATTTCCATAATCACATGCCACCACTGCAAAAGCCTAAGATATCTGGGTTTGAAGGTGTATTTTTGCACGTGCATATATTTCAGCATGTGTAAAATGTACTTCAGTAAAATGAGACAGTAATTACTTCTACTTCTATATTCATTTTGAGAAGAAAATGGAGTATGGACAGATTTCAAACCCTCTTCTCTTCTCAGGATGCCGATGTATAATCCTCAGCACTCAGAGTAGTGATCCAGATGTGTTGTTTCTGCATGAGCTCCAGTCAGTAATTACCTCTAGGCTGGTGGCCACTGATGCCATTCTTTCCCTGTCATTACCCAGAATGCCGTGTGCCAAGGCCAGGTGACAGGCAGATGGGTCTGGCTGCTGCTGCTCCTCCATTTTGCCCCTGCCCCTCACCACTGTCCCTGATCTGGCACCTGACGCGACAGGGACCCCGTGGCCTTTTTAGTCTGTCCCGGACTGAACGAGACACTTCTAATGGGGAGTTTAAACATGCTTTGAAAATACAACATGTTTTTTCTGCTTTAAAATAAAGCAATGAGCAACAGAGATGTGGAAGACTCACTAGAAATAGTTTAATATTTACCTTCATTCACATTCTTCTATCAAAATAAGAGGATTTGGTGCTTCTCTTCAAGGCACTGACGTAACATTCGTGCAATCTCTTCTACTACTTCAAAATATGTTAACAACTTATATCTTATATCTTATTGCAGCATAAATTCAGTTTTCTCTTTATATAATGACAGAATTCCAGGAGCTCTTGAGGCAAAACACCTTGACACTACTCTAAATAGTAGATATACTGCAAGGGATTATATCGCAAATGTTTTTGAGATTTGCTAATTTAGAAGGGTTTAAAAAAACGCTGTAAGTTGGTTATATTTTTAATTAGCATTATTAGTTTGGAAATATAAAAATACATACACTTATGTTTTATATTTTAAAACTAACAAAGCTCATTAGATTTACAACCTTATTGGCAGTGGACTCGTCCTGGTCATCTACGCCTGTCCGTCCATGGGAGTGGATCTCTCCTTCACTGTGGTTCTCCTCGAGGTTTCTCGGTTTTTTTCCCATTGTTTTTTTTGAGTTTTTCCTTGCCGAAGAAGGAGGGTCTAAGGACAGGAGATGCTGGGACAATTATCCATTTGCCTGCTTGTTGTTGGACATTCTGTATTTTTGAATTATTAATTAATTATTAATTTTGTTTTCTTATTCTGCTTCATTCTCTGACATCTTTGTTTGCTAATTTAACAATTTTGTGAAGCCCGCCGAGATAACTGTTGGTATGATTTTTGGCTATACAAAAATAAATTGAATTGAATTAAAAATATAACTAAATTGCAGTGTATTTTTTAAAATAAGGGTATGCATTTCATTGCATTTTGTCCATTTGCTTTTTTGCCTGAACCTCAAACCAACTCAAAGCACCATTTTGATGGATTAACACAATATTATCTGAATATCGCCATGGGAATAATCAAAAAAACTATCAACATATTTTTGTCAGTATCGCCCACCCAATTGTCCAGGTCAGTACTATTACAAATATGTGTTATAACTACTACACCTGCATCTCTGTGGGAAGGCCGTTTTCAACTAAATGAGAAGATTAAAGCTATTCAGATCTCACAGCCCACCACCACATTACATACATCTAAACACATAGACAGGCCAGCAGCAGCACCACAGACTCTGGTGATTAGATTTGCTCTGGAGCAGGAATCTCATTGGAATTCATGAAATAGTTTTATTGTAGCGTAGCTCTGTTAAAATCAATACGACCATGCCTCAGGGTTAAGTCTCCTGGGAGATTGTGTTTATGGACCCTGACCCATTTTACAAAGTGTTTTGCATTACATTTGAATTAAGGGAATTATTTACATGCCACAGGAACATGTAGAGATGCATGTATGTGATATGAGGAAAGGTCAGGGGTGTTGAACTGCAGCCTATAGACGCACATTAGCCTGCATTAGTCTTTGCTCATTTAGAAAAAAAAAGAAAAAAAAAAGACATTTGATATATTGACTATTTGTTCACTTTATTGGTACCACTTTAGAATAATTACACCTTAATACGCCTTAATTAGACTAACGAATTACGGGATTAGGGTTGGAGTTAGGGTAGTTACTCTGCCTGAATCATTCTTAATACACTGTAGCTTATTATATTACTATACGTGCTTTATTAAAAGTTATTATAAAGTGATTCTATATGGACATGTGCCATAAATATAGAAAATTATTTACTGATATTAATATAATTTTTAAAGTGTATTTTTGTTGAATGAAAATGCATGCAATGTATTATCTATTTTTTTTGTAATTTCCCTTCATAAATCTAATCAATATAAGTTAATTTAATCTCCACACAATCTATAATTATACAATTTGTTTAAACTAAGGCAATTATACAATGCATCTACACAGTTCTATCTTCTACCCTGCAAAATTGACCACACAACATTATCAGTATGGACATTATGGCGGGGGCAGGTTAGTTGTATATTTGCTCGCGTTCTTCCTTGTGCATGGATTTGTGTTGATGGTCTTATTATTTTATGGACTGCTGGGCTCTTAGTGCAGCTGTGGATGTGGCGGAGAATAAAGATTGAATTAAGATAAAAATATAGGAGGCAGGAGCCCAGGGACCCAGCACGGCGAGCGATGTTGTCTGCTCTTTTAGTTTCCCTCCGTTCATTACAGGTGGAGCCCGTGCCAAAACTCACATTTACATATTTTGGTTAAAACTAAATTCTGCATCAAATTTATATTTATTTTCCTGAAAGTAATTTATTCAGTTTGCCAGAAAAGCAAAGAGATTTGAATAAAATGGTTTATCGGGGGGGAAAAAAATAAGGCGAGGCTAGCTGGGTGTGTAGATAGTTCCTATTCTGCACCTCTAACACATTGTTGGTCCAGTTACTTTATTTGTCAGTAAGGAAGATAACAAAACAACAGACTTTATAGTAGTTTAGGATTGTCCCAAAATATATAATTTAGTTTGGATTTGAAATATTTGCAAAAGATTCTGCCTTTTCAGGATGGGGTCCTACGGTTTAGTCAAGCAATACACGCTTTTAGTGGCATCCTTGGTGTAATATATTCCAGTGACATATAGCTTTTATCCATGAACTGAAAAACCCAGTGTAGAAAATAACTATTATTGCTTTGCCTGGAATGCTCCACAGTTTGACATAAAAAACAATCTATCTTGCTTTTGATGTTTTTGTTGCTAAAAACTTGCTTGTAAAACACAAATTTGTGGTTGCCTCTCCATAAAACTTCCCCAAACTTCCCTAAACCCGCTCACTTGTCAGATCTCCTCCTGCCTTGTGAAAACTGTGATGTACAACCATTTTGAGTTTACCAGACCGCTCGTTTCCTCCTCATCTTTTATACATCGCTTAAGATGGACTTTGTGCTTGCCTGGCAAATCCAAAATGATATCTCTGCATTTGTTACGCAGATTTTTATCAGTCTCAAGAAGGAGAAGGAGCTCACTGATCACATGCTACTTACAAATAAAATCTACTTTATCTCACCTCAGATTAGCAGAGTTTAAAGCTTTGCTCAGTGATTCTGCAGAAATGTGTCATGTTTTTTTGCCCTTGTGATTTTTTTTGCCTTTATTTTTTTCCACAACAGACAATGCACGTCCCTAATTGGCTAATCCACCTGTCAATCATGCCCATCTAACAACTAGGAGAGTGACCGATGATCAGACTCACATCTTCGTAAAGTATTGAAGATTGTGTATTCTGGACCCCATGCAACCTTTTTGCATGTGCTTTATAAATAACTACCATAACTTGACCTGGGGGTGTCACCTGCTTGATGAAGATCGATATGTTTAATGCTCTACTGTGGAAAATTAAAACTAAATCAAGCAGGTGATTACCCTCCCCCAGAAAAGTTACATATAGTGCACCTTAAATGGCATGAGTACTATATCTTATTATAGTAGATTCTGTTTTGGAGTCTACTCCAGCTTTGAAAGAGCGGTCAGTATAGTTTAGCATCTCAATTTGTTCAAAAAATAAATAAATAAATCTATACATTTCATTGTACAGCCTCCATGTTGTGTGAGCTGGAGGTAATTAAATATTGGAGGAGCTTCATGCCTGTCGCTGGTGTTTATCTCCTCTGCCTGCTTTGCGTCTGTGGATAACATGAAGAGACATTATAATGGACAAATGTTAATAATTAATGTCAGAGCAATTGGAGACAATTAAGCGTGTTGACTGGACCATTCATTTTAGTGGGGCCCCCGAATATGAAGGGAGGGAGAGGGGAGCCCATCTGTGGTGGCAGGCAGCCCACTAGTCATCCCCTGAAATCTGGACTGGACAAGTATGACCAGCGCTGACCAGGAATAGCCTCCATGAGATAGTTTTCAAGGATCAGCCTGTCAAAGCAATAAACATGGCTGTACGCTGCATTTCACAAGTGATGAGGTTATATTTGCTAAAGAAAATGAACGATTATGATGTTTCTAATGAAAACTGAGAGCAGGTTTAAACCAAGGAAAGAATGTGTTCAAATTTGTGTTGTGATTCTATCTAAAATGTATTGATTTTGTATTGATCTTGAAGGATTGTTAGTCAGTTTTCATAATGGAACCGCATGCTACCTTTTCACTAGTCTGATATTAGTGTGTCAGAACTAAAGAGACTATGATTCTGTGTGGTAGTACCTAAAATATAAACATTTTAAGTGTCATGTTTTTAGAATAACCTTGTAAAAACATGTAAAAACCTTTACTACATTATTCATCCTGTAAAAATACTGGAGCTTACTGTATGACCTCCATGACCTAGTTTCTACATTGGACAATGAGGCATCAGCGAATATGACTCCAGTCTGATCTGCCAGGTGCACAGGGAGGAGATTGCAAGCGATGCTGTTCCAATGCGAGATAGTGCCATCTTTAGACTTGTCCCGGTCACTCCTGACACTAACCTCAGAGGACTGTGAGTGACCACACCACATCAGAGCTGGACATGAGGAGGACGTCACTCCCAACTGACCCCACAAATCATGACAGCAGTCACAGTTTCTAACTTAAATTTACATTTTTAAAGTTTAGAAAAAGTAAAGATTTTAAATAAGAACCATGCAAGGACTGGTTATTATTGTAATTAGTTATTATTATAATAATTAGGTGTGATCGTGAAGCGGGTAATGAACAGTATAATAATAAGAAACTGATTTTTATGAAATTGAAGGTATACATTGTTTTTTATACTGATTAAAAAATGGCAAAAGAAAAATAAATTTGTCGACTGGACAAAAGTTATTTGGTCCAAGCTGCTTCTTCAGTTCTGGGAACTTCAGTTGTTCAGATGAGCTGCGAAACGTATTCAACCAAATAACTTTTGTCCAGTCGACAAATGTATTTTCCTTTTGCCATGGATTCTACCTGGACGACTGAGGGATTTTTTCTGTAAAAAAATAATATTAATATAACAATTTGCATTTGAAAATACATTGTGATTAATCAGTCCTAACTGTGGGCCTATTTTATTGCAATTTTTAAAAGCAGCCCATAGACCTTTTTTTTTTTTTTTTATATACAGCAC
>KN492231.1:31418-51892 GCA_000787155.1 Scartelaos histophorus
TTTTTTTGAAATTTAAATATAATCTGGTTTTGATGTTGGGCATTGCTGGCCTGGTTTGCAAAGTATAGTGAATAGCTTTGAAAAGAAGGGTTTAATTGAGGTGAATGCAATGTCCTTATGCATCCATTGCCATTATTGAAGTTGCACTGTGTAACTTTATACATTATACTACATTGTCACAGACCCTCCACGAGAAAAGTTACACAGTGAACCCTTAAAAAATGGAAATGTTTCATGATGCACTTAACCACAAATTATGTTGCAATTACATAAAGTTAATTATTGTTGTTGCATGGCTAAATTGCCAAATCTGAATAGCTAAGTGAATGTTGCTAGCTTATATGTATATGTGTATGTATATATATATATAAAAAAAAAAAAACTGTTACTTCATATATTTGGCACATATATCTCTATATTTTTTATATGGACAATCAATAACTGTTTTATTTATTATATATATTTTTTTTCTATTAGCACTACCTCACTTTCATCTGTAATCTCTGTTTTGTCTATACTTGAATGTTTCGTTTTGTCTGTATTTGAATGTTACTTAATGTTTACTTGGTTTGCACTTTTCTTTTTTTTTCTTGTCGTTTGCACATTTTCTCTTCTTTTATAATGTTTTTAATCCCACATCAGTGTTTGCACTGATGTGGGAGAGGACAGCGATTTCATCTGTGCTATATATCTTGTATGTATATGCACATGTGACAATAAAGAGAAATTGAATTGAATTGAATATTTTAATCATATGCAACACCTGAATGCATCTGAAATAATAAAATAGAATCCAAAAGTGTAAATATTTTTGATCACTTTCTCAATTCATTCATTTTAAGGGAATTACCTCAGTAGGAACACATGGAGAAGTATTTCCGAGTGATACGAGCAGTAAAGACATTCTCAAATTTGGCTTAAGGCTAAACATGTCATTTACGCACATGTATAAATATAAAGGTGAGCAGGATCACGTTTTGCCTGGAGCTTTCTTCAGGTTAGTTTGAGCACAGACCAGAGAGGAATACTGTAAAAGGACTGGCCATGTGATTGCACCCGGAGTTTCAAGGATTCTTTAAGCAATTTGGAATCAGAATGTGTGTGAATGTGAAACGCATGGCCAAAATTGTTATTTCAGTTACTAGAAAATATCAATAATCATTAGACCCTTTAAATTAATTAACCAATGACCATCTTAAATTATGGTTAAGGTACTTTAACGCTGGGTGATATTTCATTGTGATCTAATACTTGTGGTTTTGGCAATATAATCATTTTAATATTACAGCACTTTTCCACCTTCAAGGCACCAAAGCGCTTTTCATCAAGGAACCACCCATTCACACACATTTATACACCACTGTACGCAGACACTGGGGGTGGCTTAAGTGTCTTGCCCAAGGACACAGTGACAAGGAGCTGGAATCACACCACCATTCATGTTTATGTCAAGATTCAAACTCTCCCAACAGAACTACTGTCGCCCACTCTATGCTCAAAAACAAACTCCTCCCCACCCACTCCTAGGCCTGTCACCATAATTACTATATCCACTTATCATTTAATATATGCTACATGAACTATGTTTTTTCAGGCTCAATATTTTGTGCGTACCTTTCATCATATTTACAGACATATAAATCATATTAGAATTTTATAGAATTATATATCTATAGGGAACCACCCTTATAGACACATAAATGTATATCTATAAATATGATTCACTTAAAAAAGGGTTTACTGTGATTTTCCTGCATTGAGGCTATTGGAAAAGTGGTATAAATGAATTTCTTTATTATAATTTATAGGGCTGTCCAGTCACTGTATGTATGACTGGTGTTCACATTGTTGGCAGTAAGTCAGAGCTGTTCCTGGTGCATGTTGGCCTCCACCAGGGCTGCCATTTGTCACTGGTTTTGTTCATAGTGTTTATGGACAGGATTTCTAGGCGCAGTCAGCGGTTCCAGAAGGGACCACGGGATCTCATCTCCGCTGTTTGCAGATGATGTTGTCCTGTTGGCTTCATCGAAAGGACCTGCAGCGTGCACTGGGACAGTTTGCAGTTTGAGTGTGAAGCAGCTGGGATGAGGATCAGCTCTTCCAAATCTGAGGCCATGGTTCTCGACCAGAAACGGGTGGTGTGCCCTCTGCAGGTGGGTGAAGAGTCTCTGTCTCAAGTGGAGGAGTTCAAGTATCTAGGGGTCTTGTTCACGAATGAGGGGAGAACAGAGCGTGAGATTGACAGGCGGATTGTTGCAGCGTTGGCAGTGATGCGGTCGCTGTATCGGACCGTTGTGGTGAAGAGGGAGCTGAGACGAAAGGCAAAGCTCTCAATTTATCGGTCAGTCTACGTTCCTACTCTCACCTATGGTCATGAGCTCTGGGTAGTGACCGAAAGGACGAGATCGCGGATACAAGCGGTCGAAATGAGCTTCCTCCGCAGGGTGGCTGGGCGCTCCCTAGAGATAGAGTAAGGAGCTTGGAGTAGATCCGCTGAGGAGCCACGTCGAGAGGAGCCACGTCGAGAGGAGCCAGCTGAGGTGGCTTGGGCATCTGTTCCGGATGCCTCCTGGGCACCTCCTTTGAGAGGTCACAGTCACAGTCAAATGTGAACATTCATAAGAAGAAGGTGGCTTTAGTTAAGTCTAAAAACAATATAAAGATAGTAGGAGAGAAAAAAAAAACATTAAAATTGCAATCTAAGCTATGAGAAAACTGTGAAATATTGCTTGGAGTAAGAGCAATTCATCTTTAACACATTAGCTCCAAAAATACACCAAAAGAAAGTCTTACATTTATAAATATGTTACAGTTTACAATATTGTGTAAACTTAACTTGCTGTGTGGTTTTGTGGGCCAGAACAATGCCTTAAGAACCATAAATAGTGTGTACAGTCACAGTGTATATGGGTGTTTGTATGTGCAGCACGCAGTGGGTGGGCTAATCTCCCCAGCCCCCATGCAAAAAAAAAAGAGAGAAAAAAAACATTTAAGCTTCTGTTCTTTCATCTGCACAGCTAGCCAGTTCCAACCATTCACTAGTGATAACCACGTTTCTGTGTGCAGACGACTACAATGAGAGACTGACAATGTGACGTGAAGGCTGGAAATAACGGATTTAAATTTCAACTTAAATGAAAGGACTCCCCACAATGACTGGAGGTCCTTCCTGTGTCCTGCTGAGGAGCTGCTTAGGCTCACACAAATACTAATGTAGACCAGTAGTATGAAGTATTTATATCCCACACATATTATTACAGCAAAAAGACTGCAGGTATGCAATCACAAAACAGGTATTTAGAAAACAAATGCGCAACTGGCACTATTTGGGTGGCAGAATAAATTCACATTGGTTGGTAAATGACCTTGCTTGAGGAAAATATACACTACAACTTGCCAATTTGTACACACCTGGAGGAAACATTTTATTACAAATGCTGTCAGGAATTAGAGACAGAACCTAGCAACCAGTATTAAGTCTGTTAATACATTCACTGATTGATCCTGAAATGATCATAACTAGAACGGTTTCTGGGCATCTTCTCTACTAAAAGCATATGATAAAATTGATCAAATAAAATACTTACATGTGCGGATGGTGTTGGACAACATATTTTAACAAAGGTAAAAGGATCTACTGTTACAATAGTACTATTTAAAACCTGATTTCAATTAGAGTCTCTGTACAGTTTTTTATGATAGGCAATGATAATAGAAAGCATTATTTTTGGACAATTTTCTTTAATATTATAAATTGACACCTTCCTAAAATAATCCCATGAGTCATTTTTTCAGGTTTTTGAGGAAACACAAAAAACTCCCCCCAAAAAAGAAATGTTACGCTTTACTTCAAAGAACCACTCACCCATTCACAAACATACTGATGCTAGTATGATGCGGGATTCGAACCACTAACCTTCGGATCAGAGGACTCTCCCAACTGAACTACTGTTGCTCACAATATATGGCCTCACACTATTTCAAGATCACTGAAAATGTATTCAGGAAAGGTCCAATTTTTTCCCAGGACCTAGTTTCGATATTAATTGTAGTATCGTTTGGAAACTATTTTTTTGACAACCTTAATAGTACTTGGGCACTATTCCCCATCATGTATCCCACTGTGGCCGAGTCCCAATGTCCACTCTGTAATAACCAATGACAATTACGGAGGAAAAGTGAGTGAATATTTGACCTAAGCTAATTAGAAAGTTTGCCGACTGGGCAGCAGAAATCAGCTGTGGAATAATGAATCATAAAACGCTTCATTACGGCGCTCAGGGAACACTCTCCATCTCAATAAACCGACTCAGGGCTCTACACGACAAATCAAATCCAGACTTCCTCGGCCCTGTTTACCCTCTGGAAAGATCCTCATAAAAGCCTGTTTTTGGCTCCAAATGGCTTCTATTAATAAAGCATCACTTCTCCTTCACTTATCGCCTTCTTGTTTATCCCATCTACAAAGGACACATTTGAACTGGCAGATTACACAGCCATTTGGGGTGGATTTAGTGTCTCGTTTTCTTAGTTTAGAAAAGAATTCATCTAGAAGAGGATGCAACCCGGGATATGCGCAGAGGTCAGGGGAGGGCATCTGAAGCAAATACTATATGAACATGTTGAAGTGCACAGTTATAATCTAGAATCAAAATACATTTACTAAGATGTTGAATAGAAATACAGGTAAATGCTATGCCTGCTATGCCAACTCTGGACAAATATTCTATTGAAACAATGACTTCTTTCAGCACCATCCTTGGAACCACCATCACCCAGGACCTCAAGTGGGAGCCTACCATCAGCACCATCATCCACAGGCCCACAGAGGATGTATTTTCTGCAGAGAGAAGCTGAAGAAAGCCAAGCTCCAGCCCAGATGACGGTGGTACATGCCCGTCATTGAGTCCATCCTCACTTCCTCCATCACTGTGTGGTTTTTGTCTGTACTTATGGCCCCAGCAGACTGTCCAGAGCCTCTCACCACCTCTAAACACCAATTACTGTTACTTTTACCACTATAATTATGTTTTACCACAGTTTTTTGCCAATACTGTAAATTTAACATATGTATATCATCTGTCTGTCTGTCCTTATTTTTATCTTAGCATAGTTTATATTATTATTCTTTGTTTTACATTGCACCATAAAGCCAAAGCAAGTCCCTAGTTAAAATAAAAGCAATAAAAGTATTCTGATTCTTTCATGGATGCAATGTTGTTGTAATAGTGTAAGTATTTTTTCTGATCCCTCCATTACACACAATTTCATGTTCAATGATAAAAGCAATAAAAGTATTCTGATCCCTCCATTACACACAATTTCACCAAAAATGCTTCTCACTCATTCTAAAAAGCACACAACATCTGGATATTTTTAAGTTATTTCTCAAACCCACAGTAAAACAAAGTGAAAATTGAAAAACAGCTTTAAATTGTCAACTTTATAGTAACTGTTCACCTGTTCAACATTTCTCTTTGTTTTTAAGGAAATATGTACTTGTGTTTTAATGCCAAATTGTACACAGACTTAAGCGGCTCAGGCACCACATGGCGCACACACAGACAAGAGTGTAAAATTGACAAAGAAAGACCCAGGATGTTGTGCGTTGGTCTGCATTCGTCCCAGTGTTTCTGTTCTTTTCTCTTTCGCTCCCGTATCCCACTGAGAAAGGAGCCTTCGAGCTGCCCACTCACCCGCTAATCCCAAAGCTGCACATGCACTGTACACCAGACCTGAGAGCACCCAAAGGACCACGGGACGCCCACACCTCTCTCTCTCCTCAGACAACCCCTCCGCTGCCACCTGGGGATAGGCTGGAGAAGCTGCTGCAGACTCATTTGTTTTAATGCAACAGAAATACCTCAAATGACTACAACATACGCCGGCTAGAGGTAAAGTGACTGTAATATGTGATGACGTTTACAAGAAGGTAAGAAATGCCAACTTTCAAACTCCAGCAGCTACGAAAACACATTTTGAAGTTCGATATATTATGTATGTTTTAAGTATGTAGTTTAGGACACTATTTAGACATTGAACTATTCTCTTGTGTTAAAAGTTGGTCCTTTAAAGTGTATTTTTGATCATGAAATTAAGATTAAAAGCCCTTTTCGTGTGTTTTAATAAGAGGAAATTCTGCTTGATTGGGAAGGAACCGAAGAAGCTCAAAAGTAGAGCTTTGGGTGAAAAAAATAAAAAATATATATCGATATATTGCTGTAAATGCAGACACATAAACGATAAAACAAATATGACACAATAAGCCACAAATTTAACCCACAAAAATGATTCTAAATGTACAATATTGTTAGAAAATCATGAGATGCAAAAAATGAGTCTGTATCAAATCATACACGTTGCTGATTGCGCTTTAAAGATGCTTTATTCCCGCTTCATTGCACTTCTGATTGGCAAAACTGCATTCCACTCCTCTGTACATGTGCTATTAAGTTAAATCATGTCATTTACAGTTTGTTGGCTGCCGAGGCCGAAGCTTGGGCATGTCATTATAATTATCCGCATGTACTTGCAATATAGGAGCCAGAGAAAAAACTGCACGGTCGGACTTGATCAAATGTACTGCAAATTCTGTGAAAACCTTGATCAGTCAAAAAACAAAAGCAGATCTCTATTAGTCATTTTTGACATACTCAGAAGTGAAGTCAATTTACCCAAGAGAAAGTAATCAGATCTGAGAGCCTTGATAGAAAATAGCAATTTTAGATTTTAGAATAAAACACAAACACAAAAGCAATATTTTTCATCAGTTGTTTGAGCACGCACTTTACGAATGTTTTTTGCAACTATGATTTAAACAATAAAAACTTGAAATAAATGTTAGATCTTTTAATGCCAAGCAAACCCCTAACCTGAAAGTTACACATTGCACGTTTATTTTTCACACTTTTTTCAGAAAGTCTTAAACAAATAAAATACTTACCTGTGTGGATGGTGTTGGACAACATATTTTAACAAAGGTAACAGGATCTACTGTCACAATAGTACAATTTAAAACCTGATTTCAATTAGAGTCTCTGTACAATTTTTTTATCATAGGCAATAGGCAATGATAATAGACAATTTTCTTTAATATTATAAATGTAAATGGTCATATTTTTATATAGTGCTTTACTTCAACGAACCACTCACCCATTCACAAACACACTAATGCTAGTATGATGTTGTTGAGAGCAGGATTCGAACCACTAACCTTCGGATCAGAGGACTCTCCCAACTGAACTACTACAGAATATTTTTTGCAACTATGATTTAAACAATAAAAACTTGAAATAAATGTTGGAACTTTTAACACCAAGCAACCTGAAAGTTACACATTGCACGTTTATTCCCACTTTTTTTCAGAAAGTCTTAAACTCAGTGCGCACTTTGGGACAGTATTGGCTTTATGTACTTAAAAATAAACAACTGAAACATACAACACGTGTTCATAATAGTTTTGGCACTGAATCTGCAGTTGGCAATCTCCACTCTGCAGAGCGTGAAATGGGAACTAACTAAACAACATCAATAGTAAACACTTCCTGGACAAAGGCAGGAAATACTTGTATGCACTGTACCACTTCAGTGCACTACAGTCCCCTGTCCCGGGCACAATCAAGAGCCCTTTATTCTCATGCTAGTATCTTCAGACTGGAGACGGAGAGAGAGAATTAGGAGAGAGAGAGACTGAGAAGGAAGAGAGGAAAGGGGGATATAGTGGAGACTGAGGAGAAAATGGGGGGAAAGACATAGGTACAAAATGATAAATGATGCTAGAGAGTAAAAGAAAGGAGGAGAAAGTACATGGGGGAGAGGAGAATTAAAGAGATATAGAAGGAAGGAGAGAGAAAGAAACCTGTAAAAGAGGGCAAAAAGAGACTGAGGGGTAGAGGAAGAGGGTGAAATAGAGATGAGATGAGATAGAATTGAGAAGAGGAGTAAAGAGAGGATGAGGAAAGGATAAATAAATAGAAAACGACTGAGGGAAGGAGGGAAGAAGGGGGTAGAGAGAGAAAGATGGACAGCAAAGAGCGAGAGAGGAAGGAGAAAATGAATAAATACAGAAAAAAAGAGAGGTGGAGAGAGGGAGAAGACAGAATTAGAGAGAGAAAGAAAGAGAGAAAGGGGCACAAAATGGCTGCGGGAACAATGTAGACTCCTGATTGCTCTATTGTGAGTTAGCCGTGCCCTCTGACATCTCGTCCTGAACCCGGAGTGTCTAATTCTGACAAGACGCACAGCTGGAGGCCTTTGTCACAGACAGGTGGCATACAGCGGGCGACTGTTCAACACGCAAGACAAAAGGAACGAGCAATAGCAAAGAAAAATGGCTTCTGTAAAATGTCCATCAATCTTGTCTGGGCCGTGTGTCTGCGCGTGGCCTGGTTTTTGGAGCGGTTTGGAGATTGGCACAGTCTGTCCCCGAGGTTACAAAAGGGACCCGTGCCAAGATAAATATGCTTTGTAAATACGAGTTTGTATGAAGAAAACGGTACCTGAAATCCAGAAGTGGCCCTATTCTGTGTGGTCTTATACTCTTATACTGGATAAAATCACAAAGGTTTTAATATAACTAGGTTTGCAAGTACCTAAAATACAGTATGCAAATGTAAATCACTATGAAATAATTAGTATTGGCAATTATTTACGACTATCATCCCCCCACAAAACTCTTTACAATGAAATAAACTGAGAAATAAAGCCAAATCTATGTAGTATGTAGTTTAGGACACTATTTAGACATTGAACTATTCTCTTGTGTTAAAAGTTGGTCCTTTAAAGTGTATTTTTGATCATGAAATTAAGATTAAAAGCCCTTTTCGTGTGTTTTAATAAGAGGAAATTGTGATTGATTGGGAAGGAACTGAAGAAGCTAAAAAGTGGGGCTTTAGGTGAAAAAAAATCACACAATATGGAATAAAAACTAGGATGTGGTATTAAACCTTTCTATCTTCATGGAGACAAAACCACACCAAGTCACAGGTCAGATCTGCGGAGAGGCAACCCCGCTCACAATGCAATAACATCCATAGAAATAAGTAGGTAAGAAAGCACCAGTCAAAAAGTTAAAAAGTAGAAGGCACATTTCTGAATTTCTTCACTTTTCTAGACAATGTAAGTCATATTTGTTCTTATATTCAAGAAGCCCTTACAAACATACCACACAGAAAAACACAAAAACGACTCTAAAATGCGTTGCTCAAACACAGTTAAGTGTACTCACAGCCTTTGTAGATGTCAGTGGGAATCTGCACAGCGCTGGAGGAGTAGTTGACCTTGTTTTTAAAATTGGGATCATCCACAAACTCCAACTCTAAAGATGTGGAGCTCTCCAGTGGATTCTCCTCCTCTCCATCCTCTGTCTGCAAGACACACGCACCAATCACACAAGTTAGACCGATATAGACACGTGAACTCAAATAGACTCATGCATTTGGACAGTGCCAACATGGCGGCTCGGGTACATCCAGTTTCCATATTCAAATAGACTTTTTCCGACGCATTTTTATGCTGCTAATTTAACTTGAGAAAACAGCAGGTAGTGAGACGAGACGTCGCGTGTACCTCCACTAATTACAGATAAACAACTAACAACCCTTAAATTACGGCTTTGCAAACTTATTTTTGAAGATAGAATTTCCACTTAAAGGACTCAGATTATGCAGTTTTCTGATTATAATGTTTCCTCATCATAAACAGACCTGGAGTAGTGTTTTGTTTCATGTGAACATATGTTTAACACACAAACTCAGCATATTGAGGCTTTTCTCAAGCAAAAAAAAACACTCTTTTCCACCTTGTGATGTCATGTGCTCCACTGTGTTTTTAAACTCCATTGCCAATCTGTACTGGACAAAATGGTAAAAGGTGCTGTTGAAAACTACCACTCCGTGACATCACAAGGTGAAACAGAGCATTGGAGAGAGCTTTGGAGATGCAGACAGACTAATAATAAAGTTTTACACAAACACCTCCAGGTATGTTTCCCGCGGCCTAAAGCTCACAAAAGTCTATTTTGCGTAATATAGGACCTCATTTATAAGGTTTTCTAGAATGTGCCTTTTGTAGTTGGAAATACAAAATACATGATTTATTTTTTCTGTGGAAATCTAGGATATCAAAGAAACCAGCAGATAAAAGTGACATTTCTGAGCTATTTATCTGGATAAGTTATCATTTGTGTAAAATGTGTGGCTCCCAGAGGAGAGTGAAGAGCCTGATTCAGCTGCTTTCTACTCCTCCTTTCATTACTCTCATTTACATGCAGTGCTTCTTGGATAATGCTTATTGATTTTATTAAGACATCTTTCTGCTCTTGTATTTTCTGTATAAATTATACTTTAAAGAAATTGAAAGTGGTCATCAGGGAAAGCAATTCCAGCATGTTGCATCTGAAAAGGTTGTATTACTGTGGATTTATTTGTTCATCACATGCACAACAGAATCTGATTATAATCTGATTTCTGGACCTTTAAGATTATCTAAATAACGCGCTGTCTTTGGGTGTGGATGTCACTGTAGCCAATGTGAACCATATAGCCCAATAATAAACACATGGAGCATTAAAAAACCAAAGAATGCATTCAGTAAAAAGCATCTTTATTATTGAAAAACACATGAAATGCTTTAGTAGTGACCTCCATTTTATTTTCATTTTATTAAATGTCAATGTCAATAATTAGAAAAGCTTTTGTTTTATTTGCCGAATTCAGAAATAAGAAAAGAACATAATTTGACATAATTACATAATTTTAACTGTAGCCTGCTCCATGTACTTTCATTTCAAATTCATTTAATTCTCGCACATGTAAAAGCATTGACTGTAAACACTATAAAATCTGGCTGCCATAGTAAACAGAGGCCAGTTTGATTTGATTGTTAAACTCCGAGTGCTCATGCATGCAGCCTGCTCTGTTCAGCTCTGTGCAGCACTGGCCCTTTGGCACAGCCCCACGCCGCTCCCCTTTGATTTCACTTCTTTTATTCTCAAATTCATTCGTCTGATAATGTGCCACATACTAATGCGGCGAAATATTTTGTGTGATTGCAATTTGCTCCAGCCATTCACTAAAGCAGCATGGGCTAATTGGATGTGACATATTAAAAAAAATGTTTGTTTTGGACAAAATGAATTCAAAGTCCAATGTCCACAGCAGAAATTGATTGATGGACCAACTTTAATTGTCTATTAGAACGTAATTACAAGCTTGCAACATCGGGATGTGGGAGAACATACTTGAAGTCAATGTAAGATACTCCTATGTATTTTTTTGATTACTTAGTCAAACTTAATATTAGGGCTGTGCAAAAATATCTAAATATCGATATATCTTGATGCTAAATTTGGCGATACAGTATCATTATTGTGGGCTGTTGTATTGAGTATTTGTTAGTCGCTTTAAGCTCATTGTTTTTGCTACTGCAGCATTTTTGTTGCTTATTTAGTGAAAAGAAATGCAGTACACATGACATTTTCATTGTTTCGAGGATAAAATAGATGTATTTCGTATTCACTTTGCATACGTAGTCGTTTAACAAAGACAAATTGTTGCTAAAAAAAAAAGGATAATAGTGTATTGTGACCCATGTATTGTGTATTGTACTGAATTGTGAGGGACCCTGTGATTCTTAGTCCAACGAAATATATTTTATTTATAATAATGGTGTTAAGAATTTGGTTACAGTATAAAAAAAATCATATTGTGAAAAATATGTTTAAAGTTGATTTAATTTCCATTTAATTTGATCAATCAGAATGCAATTTTAATATATTGTTGTATTTTTGTTACAGACAGTAGATCATTTTACTAAAACCTTGCATATTTTGAGTATTGTCAGCAAATCAGTGACATTTTCGCGAATTCTAATCAGATTCTGTTCCTTGCCTAAATCTAAATACACTGCCATGATGATAATATTTCAATCACATTATAGGATTCACTATAGTCATGCAAACCTCACTCAGTTCAACTCTGAATTTGTCCATTTCTTCTGCAGAACATTAACGCTCACATTGACTCTCCATTAGCTTAATCCCCGACCGGGTTAGCTCTTTGACATAGAGGTAAGTGTGAGCTTGAGCTGTTTGTTTATCACTAATTCTGTCAATGTCAGAGCAGGGATTTTTTTTCCCCGAGAAGAGCCTAATCATAATTAACGAAGGCAGGGTCTAATTAGAAGCTGAATAAATCTCACAGGGAAGACTGATTGGTGCATTTTGTGGCACCATACACCACCTGTTCAGCCCGATTCATTACCCAATTTGTTCATTTTATCTCCACTTCCAAAGGTTTAATTACAGGTTGAAGAGGCCAGGAATGACATTTCATAGCCACCAGACCCCCTACTGAAGCCCCGGGTTAAGCTCTAACATGCAGCTTGTGACCCCACATACTAGCAGATGTATATGGAGTGGTGCAGAAAGTGTCTTTTTACTGCATTATCTGTTTTTTATGCTAAGAGCTGTAATGATTGATTATTGTGAGCTTTAAGTCATGTGATAATGTTGTTACCTCCTTAAAAACATACCCGAGTTGTGTTTTGTTTTACTGATGCATTTTTTGAGTAATCCTTTATTATTCATTTGTCTACATTTCCAAAGATCAAAATGCTCTATTCCACCTTGTGATGTCATGAAGTGGTAATTTTCAGGTTAGTTGCCTTTTATCTTTAGTTCAGAAGAGATTGGCCATTCCAGGTCTGAATTATCCAAATGATTCTAGTGAAGGCTCGAGGTGTAAAGATATCCAAGCCTCATTGTACGATATCGTCACGGTATGAACCTTACAGTATGATATTTATTGCAATATTGTGGGAAAACTCACAATATCACGAGGAGGCTCACAAGACAATATTACAATATTATACATAATAACAAAATATTCTAAAATGGTTTGGCCAGTCATCTGGTACAACATTTACTGTCATATTCATATCAATGTTATTCTGAAAAGCTTGAAAGCTGTAATAACTAAACATTATGTAACGATATCCACATCTCGTACGATATTTTCTCGATATGCATCTCATGGTACAATAAGCCTTTGGTACTGTTATATTACAAAAATAAGATTTAAAAGTGCTACTTCAGTGCAGACGGCAAGAAGAAAAACCTGCAAAGGATCATGGTCTATGTAGTTCCCTCTGTCTATTACTGAACCACAACAATAAATTTAAGCAGAAACTTGTGATTCAGTATATTGTGATGGCCCAAGATATTATTGTGAGACATTTGACAATCATGATATTTGGTTATTGTTAAACCCCTAGTGAAGACATATGGAGTTTAAAATTAGAGCACTTCCTGTATTACAACATGACATCACAAGGTGGAACAGTTTTCTGTTTGAAAGAAGAACTCAGCATAAATATGCAGATTTTGTGTGTGACAAATGTGAGAATAAAACAAAACAAAACTCCTTTTGTGCTTGTGATGAGGAAACAACATTATAACATGGATCAGAAAAAAGCACAATGATCTTTAATGCTCTACTTTCTTCTGCCACTATCACTATTATAAAGAATTTTCCAGATACTAATGTGTTGGGAAGTAACTAAATACATGCATATTCATTTTCAGAATACTAAATTTGAGTTAGTGTTTTCCGGTTACTCTTTCATTTGATGGTTTTAATAGATAAGTAAAGTCAATTTTCTCAAATCAAAACATACATTGTGGTATTTGATCATGTAATTTAGGTTTCAAACTGTGTAGCATTAGACAGAAAGAAGGAAAATTACACATTATGCACTGCATGAAATTTTTCCATCTGAAAACTGATTTGAGGCAAAGGAGGAAATGGAACAAACAGAGCCGTTTTACTCCCATCATGTCACTTTTACACTGCTATAATATCACACAACTCAACATGAAAGTACTTTTAAGTTTTCATAATACAGTAAATTGAATTAGAAAACCAACTGTAATTGAATAAATGTAAGGTAGAGCTGTTTAATGTCATACTGTGGAACATTCTAGGCAAAGCAATGACCCATTTATAGAAACAAGCAGCAAAGTTACACAATAATCTGTCATTATAAAAATATATTGGTTCATAGTACTTTTTATGCATAGTTGTTTTTGCATGAACTCCCGTGTACTTGTAGTTTTGTGAGTGCAGTTTGTACCAGATACAAAGAGTCGTCATCATTCCTATAGTTTATATTATGCAAACAATTGTGATAAAAGTCTCCATCCATTTCCATTTCTAGATTTTTGGTATTGATACATCTTGCACACTTGCATGTTCTCTTTTTGTGGCTGTAAGTATCGTAATACATTACCCAACATTACAAAAGCCACACAGCGGGAAGCAGCCTTTTAAATGAACAAAAAGCCATTGCGTTTTGATTTAATATGTCTCTCTTAGGCTTTTCATCCCTCACTTCAAACTAAACTAACAGTGATTTGAGTGGCAGGATTTCTTGAGCAGTCCGATAAAAGAGTCAGATCATGCAGACCAATGAATATTTGCGTTTCATTCCACAAAGCTTTCTCTTCAGGCGTATATTACAATCTTTTATGGGGGACATGGTGTGGAGAGGGTGACCTTTTGTGTGTGGAGAATAAAAATACTCAACCCAAAGAGAGTGATAATGTCGAATTTGCAGACAATCCGGCAGCCCACAAAGGCAAGTGCAGAATATAATGTTGGAATTTGAACTCTTACGAAACCAAATAGTTCCAAGTAAATAGAAAAGGTTTGAACAATTGAAGTGAAAGTTTCCAAAGAGTTTTCATTGCACTTTTTGAGAAAATGATAAGTAATAGGGGATGAAGGGCATTTTTATAAGCTTTGGTTTCTTTATCTATAAAATTAACATGTTCATATTTCATAAATTGTATTATTATGTTGTTTACTCATCACAAAAATACCTGAAGTTGTGTTTTACTTCACACATGTTTAACACACAAATCTTACATATTGTCACCTTCTAAATATAATTGCCTAAGTCACTTTTCCTTAGGCAAAAAAATGCCATAATTTCAATTTTGGGGGGAGTTTTTTGTGTTTCCTGAAAAATCTGAAAAAATTTACTTAGGCGATTATTTTAGGAAGATCATATTTAGGCCAAGACCTTCACTAGAATAATTTCAGTCCTGGAAATCTCTACTGAGCTTATGGTAAAAAGTAGCTGCTGACTTGAAAACTAACACTAAGTGACATCACAAGGTGGAATAGAGCGTTCTCATGTTGGGAGATCTTGGTAGAGAGGCTAATAATACAAGGGTTAGTCAAAAATGCGTCAGTGAAACAAAACACAACTCCAGGAATGTTTTGACTATGTAAAAACTAGGTAATTAGTCTACATATTATCTAATAGTATAATGTGCAATATAACAATACGTATATAAACACATTTTATAATGGATAGTATGACTAAGAAAATGGAAGAGGCCAAAAATAATATAGAATTTTGCACAGAGGGTAATGTTACATATTTATATTCTTACATATTTATATTTATATTTATATTTTATGTTACATTTAATATTCATATTACTATTGAAAAAGGTGTTGGCACTATATATACTCCAAATCTGGGTAAAAGGTTTCACTGAAATGGTGTCTGACCGAATGGTGTCTGACCTATATAATATGAGAATTATTACATAAGTGTAATGATTCTCATATTATTACATAAGTGTAATTATAAGATGTCAACTGTAAATAGTAAAATTTAAAGATGTTAATTTAAATGAATTCTCCTCACAGGTTGCTTGTTCATTTAGCAGCTACGTGGTTATTATTTCAGACAGGGGTTTGACCTCTGGGTGACCTCTGCTGCTGTCTTTTGGTGGGCCGGGGTCGCTGAGGAGGGGTTAGGGCTACGACTGTCCCAGCCTCACTGTCCCATGTTAATGATGACCGATGTTCCCCAATTAGATGTGGTGACGGGGCCTAAAGCGCTGTGCCATTAATCACAGCCGTGGCGTTCACAAAGAGAAAATCACAGCATGATTTATGGCTCCTCCGGCTTCCCGTACACACTCTCTTCCCATCTCTATCTCATTGGGCTTCATTGTTTTTCCTGGGCTCTGTGCTGTGGTGATCTGGCCCAGGCTGCTCTACTCCTCCAGACTTAATCCGTCACAGTGCGGAGTATGGGAGCTGTTCTTACACAAGACTCAGGGTTTTTATTATAGGGGCACCTACGGATACAACGGAGACTAAACAGAGCTTTCAAAATCATGTACATTGTTTTTTTCAACTATAGATTGTGCAATAAATGATGATGTAGTATAGCAAGTGATGTTTTTCATATAGCAAGTGACTGTAATTATTGTTGTGCGTTTCCATAGTCACTGTATATAATGAGTTTAAGCTTAAAGGTGCATTTTTCTGATGTCTTGTCTCCATGGAGATGTTCTTTGCTTGCCTAGAATATTCCATGGTATGACATTAAACATCTAGCATGTATTCATTATGCGTGTTTCTATTGTTGTGTATCCATTATATTGCTCAGTGTACCTTTAAGGCATTTTATTTGTCTCCCGTGTGGGATATTCATACATCTCAAGATCTTCGGTTTGCTTAGCTATTTTAGACTTAGCCTATTGTGCAGAGTGTGCAGAAATAAACAGACACAGAGAGAACATGCAAACTCTGCACAAAAAGCCCATGGGTCCAAGCTCAAGCTGAGAAGTATTTTTATTTTTTATTTTTTGTGTTTTGTTTAGTATTCATATTTTAATGGGTCCACTTTTGGTCCACTACATGCCGTTTTTGCAATTTACTGTGACCACGATTTCACAAAAGATAAATAAAGGTTTTCTTATTATAACTCACATTAAATTGTATATCATTTGTGCCCCTTTTAACCTTTGTAACGTGCCCATAAGAAAGCCACTTAGACATATAAGAAAGCATTGTTATATAGTTAAACGCATATATTTGTATTTTTCTGACCTAAATGTCAAAAGCAAAATGCTATCTGTTGCTTGAAAATTGCTAGCAGGGAAATTGTAATACTTATTTTAATGACATGCCTTGCTCCAAAGGTTAAAGTCACAAAGTAAAGCTGCTCCGTAACGTCAAGAACCCTACACAGGAGAGCTTGTGTCTTGCAAGAGATACACAAATAAACAGGATATAAGCTGCATTGCTATTAAAACAGTTCAGGTTAATGTTTCGCTGTTGAAAACCTTCCAAAAGAGTTAGAACATGCATTGTTGAAGAGACCTCTCCGCACCTTCTCCAGACTTATTGTCAGTTGTTTTGTTGAACTGGGATACACCACTTGTCACCGTGCCTGTAGCTGTTAGGACCACAGGGACTCAGAGGAGAAGGGGTGTGTGGGTGGAGTGGGAGGAGGGAACATCCGGAAACAGGATCAGGATTTTGAACCAGGACGGGGGAGGACAGCCCAAATTACTGTCACATGCACCTGCCCTGTCAGAGTAACTCACCGTTCCTCTGGATATCCACCTCACTAATGCGCATAGACTGCCCCGGGACGACAGGTGCGGGGGAGGAGGCAGGAGCAGTGATATCGAGTCAACCAGCAGAGGGCGCAAAGGGGTGAGGTAGCAGGTTGGGTGGTTGTAGGTTGCAGGTTTTCGGGGGGTTTTTCATAGCAGGGACGTATAGGGTCGTATAGGGCTCAGGCAATTTCTGTATTTACTGTACTCACATAGTCAGAATCCGCTTTGGAATCGTAGTATGAAATGGCATTCTCCTGTGAGGAAAAGAAAAGTGGAAAAAGAAGACAGAAAAGTGATGAGAGCAAAAACAGCTTTTACCTATCAACCCCGACTCCTAGTGAGCTGGAGAGAGCCGCGTTTATATTCTATCACAGAATATAATCAACATCACATACACAAGAAGTAGTAGTGTGATGGTGAATGGGACTCACGAGGGGGCGAGTAGGTAACCAGTCTGACCGATGCGATGTGGTATGAGCAGCACGGAACATGTTTTTACAAGACTGTAGTAACATATTCAAAATGGCTGTTGGAGAAAATGATTTGAGTTTTGGCACCATAAGGCACGATGTTATGGAGAAATGTGGCTTGCAAAGTGAGAAAGAGGAAACTGAAAAAAATATTACTCGCTCACAGAAGCTTGCTTATCGGGCTCGGCTGGCTGCGTGTGTGTTGGGTCTAGGTGGCGAAGGATGACAGGACAGAGTGAAAAAGGAAAGAATTCAAATTAATGTCATTGTTGTGTGGTGTCCTTTGTGTTTTAAACATAGAGCAGGGATTCTCAAAGGCTTAACCTCGTGAAATATTTCGTTTCGCTATTGCCATTTAAAGGTGCACATGTAACTTCTGTGGAGGAAGGGTCAGCCACGTTCTTGTTCCGTGGAGATGTTATTGATTGTCTTGAATGTTTCACAATATCACACTGAAGTTCTTTTATTTCTTCTATTATCTGATAGCAAAAAGATACCTTGGAAAACAGGCACTCTTTCTGCAAGTGGGATCACGTCTCCACAGATCTGACCTGTAATATTGCACCTGCCAGTTTAATGAAATACTATTAGACATTGGGATAAAATTTCCATGGAGACAAGCAGGTCGCTGACCTTCCAGCAGAAAATTCACATAGTGCACATTTAAAAATAGACACAAGTCTGAATTTACCAAAACTAAGGTGTTTTTTATTGGATTTTAACCAATACTGAACCATATCAGAACAGAACTTGGATTAAAGTGCAATTTTAACTCTGAAATAGACTAACTCAGCAATGAACCAACACTGCACCAGGCACAAAATGCCCATTAATCAATGACAAAACAAAAAAAAATTCCAAATTTGTACAAGGCAGGGTTAAGTAGGGTCTGCATAAAACAAATCTAAATGAAAAACAGCCTAAAAAGCTCAAAAATATAAATCTATATAAGAGCTAGTTCCAGTCCACATACCACAGTTTGAGAACCACTGGACTCCCACATACAGCTGCAGAAAGGCCTCCCGCACGTGCATCTCTTTGGGTTCATTGGCCTTTAGAGCATCCTGCTGCCTGTTTGCCCTGTGCCGTCCTCTGTGAACTGTGCTTATCTGTCCTGGAGGAGGCAGGGAGGGGCAGGGAGGCTCGACCCACACAGAGAGCACTGTCTGCAGGGTCGGGTTATTACCATGTGAAGGCTCCTCTCAAGGGCACTACACTGACCGACCAGGGGCTAAGGGCATAGGAGGCTATAACACAATATGATATAAAGGCCTGTTTTTGAATGGTTGTTTCTTATTGTGTCTCTATTGTGGAGATGTTATATCTAGTAATATATCGCGCTTTATTTCTATTGTATACTGGATGGTCACATTTTATACAGCGCTTTTCCACCTTCAAGGCACTTAAAGCGCTTTACATTAAGGAATCACTCACCCATTCACACACATATTCATACACCAGTGTACACACACACTGGAGGGCAAGGGGGGTTAAATGTCTTACCCAAGGACATAACGACAGCATTCATCTGTGGGAGCTGGAATTACACGGCCAACCTGCAGCCAGTAGATTTTACCGCTCAATCGATGATATTTATGTTGAGAACGGGATTTGAACTCCAAGTGTTTGGATCAGTAGAGAAACAGGCTACCAACTGAGCAACTTTAAAAAAAAAGTAGGAAGTAGTATTGTAGAAAATAGAGTCTTCCATAAATACTTGACCTTACTACTTAACCTACTCAAACTCAAATAAAGTAAGTCAATCACTTCAATACATTTTTATATTGGTACAAAATATTCCACTAATAGTCATTGTTACAACATTGTTTTAGTCACCGATAGCCTCCAGTTTTATTTTTTGTTTTGTTTTTTCTCTCTTCCAAATCTGCATCGTCACAAAAATTTCAAATCAATTTGGTTTTGCAGACACACCCATCATTATTTGTTTAGGCCTGGGACTAGGACAAGGTATACACGCTTCCTGAAGTGCATAAAATACACCATGAAAATTGCACGAAAAAAAAAATAAAAAAATTGTTGGATACGGCTCAAAACAAATGTGCTTTTTAAATTCAAATGTGAACGCTGGATCTGCTTTTTGTTACTAATGGCATAATCAAGAAGCTGAACATAGCTGTACCTAATAAAATGGCCAGAATATGATCTGTCCCCTGCTAAGGCGTTACAAAATGACATGGATGAGTGGATGGGCAGGGGTTACTCTGGGTCAGTGGGAATGGGGAGGTTGGAGGGGCCTGATTCGAAGTAATAGATGGGATGGGGTGATGATGCTGGTGGGTGCAGCGGAGCTAAAAATAGCATGTGACTCTGCAGAGAAGAAATGGATGGGGAGAGAGAGAGAAAGAGACAAAGTATGAAAGTGAGGGAGGAACAGCAACAGTTATGTGTATATACTGTGCCACAAGGACTGATCGGGAGCCATATTGGACCCTCACTTTGAGCTACTTCTGATAAATAAATGCATCCAAAGTAGTGCTGTCGTCAATATGGAAGAGGATCGATACAGTTATGATTTTGGATACCAGAATGATAATAAAAAAAAAAAAAAAAAAAAA
>JACN01032452.1:0-11000 GCA_000787155.1 Scartelaos histophorus
TAGTACCTGTTAGTATTCTTGCAGCTAAAAAAAAAATTAAAAAGCCAATGACCGCGGGACTCTATTTTCCGACGGACCGATCAAGCGGCAAGTGATAGCAAAAAGTATTCGCTGTGGATCCACAACGGAGGTAGCCGAAGATTCATCGCATATCCACAACGGATTCTCTTCTTCATCTGGGGAATACAAGATAAGTTTAGTTGGTAAGCGAACGTTAGCTGTTGTTAAAATTTTGGCATTTTATTACATAACGTTGTTGGATTAAGGCACCAACATGACTGTACTTTAGTCTTAAGTACGGCAGAGTCAACACTCTACACAAATAATCATTATCTGTGGTTAGAAAACATCCAGCTCAGACACCGGGCTCACAGTCGCTCCACACCGAGGGGAGCGCGTCAAGAGCGGCGTCCAGCCAGAACCGAACCCATGACTAACGTCCATGGAGCAGAACTCCATGATCGGAAAAATACATATAAATATAAGTAGCGTTGTATACAAATAGTATTTAGACTGGGAGCTGCCTCAGAGATGGAGATGTCCAGACTCCTGACCTCATCAGACTTTAGCTGCCTCCTGTCGTTAGCTTTATCGCTAATGCGCTCGTCAAAACTGATAAAACACGCAAAATCACATACATATGCAAATCACAATTCAACGTTAACATTATGTACTTTAATGATGACTGCATTTACTTTAATGATGACTGATAAAATTAACTTTTTAACAATTTACTTACAGTTAAATCCGCGGACAGGTGGATGCTTCTTCTTTCCACTCAGGTCCCGTTAGCCAATGGCGCGTCCGCACTGCGTATCTGACTGTGGGACGCATTTGGCCGAGCGAAAGCGGATCCGCTGCGGATCCTGATGCTGTCAGGGGACCTAGAACGTGAAAAGTTAAGGAACGTAAGAAAAAGTTAGCATAAGCATAGCGTAAGAATAGCAATCCACAAATTATTTACGATGGTCAGACAGTGACATAGATCCTGGCCACAAAACAATAAATGACTTTTAAATTAATAAATTAATAATTTATTAATAAATTAATGTAAAACCACAACGGAAAAAAACACGGACGCAGCGTCTGTGGTTTTTTCCGTTGTAGTTTTTTTGGTGTGTTGTGGGGTTTTTTTGGTTTGTTGTGGCTTTTTGTTGTGTTGTCGTATTTGTATTTTTTGCGCCGTTTGTGTTCTGACTCTTCTCGGCCACCGTAGAAAACTATATGTTGTGCCTTTATACATGTATACATAAGTTCAAATAGTAAAATAAAAAAGTGTCTTGCCTGTGGGTCACAGGGATCTTACCACTCTACCAGTGATGTTTTTGTTTAGACCAGGATTCGAACTGCCAACCTTAGGATCAGATTAAATGAATTTACTTAAGAACTCTTAATTAATTGAATTGAGTTATGTATTCATAACTTGATTCATACATGTACTCTGTAGGTTGTATGGATTGTCTTCTGTGTCAAGAAGTCAAGTTATTTAGTTTTACAGAGACATTATTTATGATTTGTCAGTCCTGGACAGGTTGATATGATTGAAGCAAACACATTGCAACTCCAGTCATTATTTACGGGATCAAAGCGGTCCCTGGGTTATTGTCTCCTATCGCCCATACATCCTGTCCAAACTGCACACACCGCTCCTACAAGGCTGTAAATTAAAAATGAAGAGGTGTCTTGTGGCACAAACCTCCAAGTCCTGCACTGAGCCCATCAAAACCAGTGTTTTCAGTGCTCCGAATAAATCCTTGAGTTTCCAGCCAGAGTAGCAGCAATTCACCAGAGCAAGTGGTGGAGAGACACATGATGACGACTACATCTGCCTCTCCAGTGACACCAGAACACTCCCTATCTGATCCGCAGTCCCCAAAGCCCCGAAGAGCAGCGCCTGAGCCTGACAAAACAGAGCTGTCAGAACATGTCCTCATCCAGGGACCGGGACACTCCAGCTGACTGTCTGTCCAACTACGTGTCTCTGTGTCCCTTCCCCTTCAATTTATTTAATTACTATGTCTATAATATTTAATCTACTAGCATTATTAACAATCTGTGCTTGCCACTGATGTAGTGGTCCATTTTACACTATTTGATCTGATCTATGTCATAATGTTTCCTCATCCCAAACATGGAGTAGTGTTTTGATTCATTTACACTGTTTAACATGTATGTATGACATTTTGTCGGCATGGTGGCTGAGTGGCAACACTCACAGCAAGAAGGTTATGGGTTCGATTCCCGGGTCACCTGGGCCTTTCTGTGTGGAGCTTGTATGTTGTGGCTGGATGGGTTTCCCCCCAAACATGCAACACCCTATGAACAGTTTACAATCAGGGACCGTAGGGGAGTTCCTCCCTCCTGTGGGCTCACCACCTGCAGAGGGGTTCATAGGGTCTGGGTCTGGCGGGAGAAAATGGATGGATGTTTAACATGTTTAAACTGTGCATATTTAGGCTGAGTTCTTCTCTCAAACAGAAAACCTTTTCTCTGTTCGACCTTGTGATGTCATGTGGTGATACAGGGAGTGGTTCACTGTGCTTTTAAACTCGAGACACCTTCACCTTCCACCTCTACAGGATTAAAGGTAAAATTAACTGCTAACTCATGGGGTGAAACAGAACATTTTGAAGCTCTCTCTTAAAGCTCAGAAGAATAAATTTAGTGTAATATGAACATGTGTGCTTGGCATTGGTGTTGTGGCTTCAGGCGTTGTACATATGTGGTTGATGCAGCCACAGTGTCACCAGTTTGCCAAATGTCTCTCTTCTACGGCCAACATTGCCCAATACAGCATTTGGGCCTGAAAATATGCGTATATAGTCCAATGTAATTTTGTACCATTTGTTTAAGTTAAGATCAATGTTAACCTTAACCTCAGACTTTGGTAGTACCTGTTGAAGACAGATGAGACATAACAAACCCACCAAAACATTGATAATGAAAAAACATCATATATTACTGTACTTTGTTTTGTGTGTTGTCTTATTAATTAATTGCTATTCACTTCTCAGCACTGTGATCTAATTATCAACAAAACACAGAAATTGTCTCAGCCTTAAGGCTTATTTTTGGCTTATTAATTGAGTTCCAGGTGCCATGATCATATTCCCAGGAGGGGGGCAAGAGACAGTTTTATGTATTGTATTTTAAAAACAAAAGAGAAAAAAACATTGAACTAGATCAATTTTATTACTCACCAAAGGCCTTCCACTTCGAAATGTTCCCCTCTTGATACTTTCATTAAATATAATAGGTCATTTGAAACCCAGTAATATATAGTAGCAGTATAGTAGTTCTTTTTCTCCAAGGAGCAGGACAGGAGCGACCGACCACCTCCGACTAAAGAGCGGTCATCACACATTGATCTGAAATTCAATCATAAAATCATAAAGTTAAGTTATTTTTCTTTTTAAATAGTTGCAAAGTAAGCTAATATATTTTGTGTAGTCATCTTAAGTGCTGAAAGTATTATGCATAACCAGTATCTCTCAATGTTTTTTACCCTAGTCCTGCATGTATCACACGTACCCTATAGAGTTATATGTATTGCACGTACCCTATAGTATTATATGTATTGCACGTACCCTATAGTATTATATGTATTGCAAACACCCTTTAGAGTTATATATATTGCACACACCCTATAGAGTTATATGTATTGCACGTACCCTATAGAGTTATATGTATTGCACGTACCCTATAGAGTTATATGTATTTTGCATGTACTATAGAGTTATATGTATTGCACGTACCCTATAGAGTTATATGTATTGCACGTACCCTATAGTGTTATATTTATTGCACACACCCTATAGAGTTATATATATTGCACACACCCTATAGTTATATATATTGCACGTACCCATATTGCACACACCCTATAGAGTTATATGTATTGCACATACCCTATAGAGTTATATGTATTGCACGTACCCTATAGAGTTATATATATTGCACGTACCCTATAGTGATGCATTTTACTTGTAGTGCTGTATGTATCCTATGCTGTATGTAAATATCCTTTAGTGATGAACATATTGCACATACCCTATAGTCCTGTGTGTACTGCCCATAAAATATAGAGCTGAATGTTTTGCATGCGCCCTATTGTGCTGAATTGAGTTCTTGAATGAATTGTGCTCAAAGGTTTCGTGTCTCATCTGTCCAGCGTCACGAGGTGTGTTAAATATGCACTCACGCCACCCTCCCCTCAGCTCATCCCCGGGCCCAGCACCACCCCGCACAAACTGATTGGTCTGTCAGTGTCAACACAGGCCTGGATTTCACTGCCTGCTCACTGTGACACTGTTTGCTTTGCGGGTGATTCAAATCCCACCCAAATCTCATGAATAGGTGAGGCTGCAGCTCATCTGATGGGAGTGGGTACAGCAGTGTAAATTGAAATGTTTACTGACAGACCAATCACACTAGAACAGAGAGAGGAGCATCCATAATAAATTTTGGTCAGGTTTGAGCGTAATGCAATAAAGATGTTCATTTTGGACTAGCAGTGGCGAGAGTGGTCAAAGCTGGGGGTTTATGTAATCCCTCATTTGTCCAGGAGTGGCACATGGTAGGGAAGGTTTAGAGGTAGTCATCTGGACGCTGTTTTTGGAATCCAGACCTGGCATCCGGAAACAAAGCCATTTTAAATCTGAAAGTACTGACCTTAGAAACTACTATTTAGATGATAAAAAAAGTAAAAAATTAGGATTTGAGTATACAATTAATATACAATTAATAGCCCAAAGCCAGTTAGAAAAAATGATAATAAATACCACCTAACTTATTAATTTTGGACTTTTCTTTACAATATTGTGTTTATCTGAATAATATTTGACTACAGACTGATTGAACACATGTCTGTTATGCAGTGGTCATGGTGAAATGGGACTACCTTGTGTTGCAATGTTTCATCTATGAAACAGTTTATAGGCAAATATCCGTGCAGCACTGGTCGCGCACAGGGACCTAAGGTAGGTTAAAGAAATGACAGTTTTGATCTGGCTGTTAAATTGAACAGCCAGCCAGTTTAGGGGGCTCTCAGGGGGATTTGGCGCGCTTGGTTTGACAGGGAAGTAGCAGACACCGAGGCAAAACCCTAAACCAAATCAGTGCAATTAAAAACGCAAGCGAAGGAGAATAGTGCCCCCCAGTGGTCGTCGGCGGTACTGACGCATCTCTTTTTGCTCTTGAGAAATGCTTGGATACCTCTCTCTCCCCTACAAAAAAGTCCTGTGGCAGTGAAGTGCAATGATCCAGGGCATATCCACATTTTAACAGCACTCACAGCCCTAACATACCTCACAGTCTCACCTTTAATTGCACATAATCATTCATAAATAATTTCCCAGAGCTTTGTTGGCTGGATGAGGTAAGAGCTGCACTGGCTGCTCAAGCATGACTACAGATTCAGAAAAAGCCTTTTATTTTTATTTAATTGCTCCATGTGTGAAAATAAACTCTTTAAATGTCATATTACATAGCCTAATGCCTGCTAGTGCGGTTTAATCAAGCGTTATCAAAGGCTGAGAAATGGAAATTAGAGTGTGCAGTGCCGCTGAAGCTCTAACATTTATCCTTGACTAGTGTGCCGTTCACGGGTGAGGACTTGATCATTTCCTTTGAGGGCCGATTCTCCACGGAGCTGCCTAAGACTGTATTGACCTACATTGGCGTCTGTATTTACAGTAGGTCTTATATGATATTATTCTGCTCAAAGTGAGGAGCAGATACCCATAATCCTGTGTGCATAATGATGACATCACTCATTCCTCTTCCTCTGTCCGGATGGTTTCTTTGGGCAATTACCTGCTATCACAGTGTAACTGAGGAGACTCAGGTATGTCCTGATGAAGACGAAGAGCGGCCTAATGGAAATGCAGTAAATACAAGGAGTGTGGTAAATATCTACACATGGGTTTATATGAATTTAATGTGCAAACCCTAATCACCCGTCCCCACGTTATTGAATAAATAAAAGCTTGCAGTATTTCACTCTACTAAACCTCACAGCACTTGGTTTTGAACAGGGTTGTGTGGCCCAGTGCCCCTCCTCTCTCTGATCTCCTGGTGTTAATGGGCTGAGACACTGTGAGGAATGGCCCAGCTCAAACCTCTGCAGCTGCTGCTCAGAGAGGGCGAAGTTCTGGGGCATCAGCTAGAATTATCATACAGGTTTGTTAAATGTTCTTTTTGTTTAACTTGTCACTTACAAACTTTGATGCACACTGAAAAAAATAATGTGTAAGATTTATTAGAAAAAAATCCCCATAATCCTTAATCCTCAGTTTGCACAAATGTTACTGCTGTAATATCAGGGTTAGTATTAAGTAAAATGTACTTACCACCATGATTAACAGTCATGAATTTACTAGTAGTTGTTCCTATTTATGTATTTATTTATTTAAATTAGAAGTCATATTTATGCAAATAAATATAGTAAAATATATAAAATATATTAATTTAATTGCTGTGATGAAATAAGTAAATAGTATCTATTGTCTAGTATTTACTGATGTACGGTCAGTTTTTATATAGCGCGTTTTCACCTTTAAGGCACATAAAGCACTACAACAAGGAACCACTCACCCATTCATACACCAGTGTACACAGAGACTGAGGGTTAAGTGCCTTGCCCAAGGACACAACATAGCATTAATCTGTGGGAGCTAGAATTGCACCTCAAACCTGTGTGTCAGTGTATCTGACCCCTCAAACAACCAACCAACAATTGTTTTTTTTTTTGTTGTTTTTTTTTTTATGTCGACAGTGGGATTCGAACCGTCAACCTCTGAAACAGTGGATAAACAAGGACCAACTGAGCTTCTGTCGACCCAGTGCCAAATATGAAGCCCCCGAGTGTCAGGACTTATCTACAAAAACATTGGTATTACTTTTATTTCTGTGTTTGTGAGTAGCGGCTGTAAAACCCTTAAAACCTCTTGTTGATTATATAGTAGAACTCAAACCTGTGAAGAATGTAGAACTCTTTAAACAACACTTCGACATGAGTAATATAAGTATATTTTGTTGAATCCTATTAAATAAGTTGCAGTTCTCACAAAATGATGTTTTGTCAATGTAAAAATGTATAATTTGTAGAGCTAAAGTAAAACATTGATGATTCTTGACAGTGAGAGCAGAACAAGTTTTGAAAGTTGTTTTTTTCCCCCAAATGAGTCTGCATGTATGAGTCAGAACCATCCAGAAGATATATTTAGTTTTAAATTGTTAATTGCTATGGCAACGGTGATAATTATTCATCACCAAACCCCATATATATTAACTGAATTATTGTCAGCTTTAGTGAACTCTAACATTCTACAACAATAAGTAACCAAATCACAATAGGCTACAGAAAGATATTGGTAATAATTTTGGTTTCTGCTTTATAAAGCTAAATAAATGAGTCCTAATTACAGCCACAGCATAGGTATATAGACAGAGCCACCACCTGCAGAAAAACCCTGCTGTATTCAGACCCCAGCGCCCTGACAAAGTGGCAGCCTGCTCTGTTTTAATGACATTTTAAGAACTTGATCTACATTTCCCATTGAGCCTAATGAGCATTACATCCTCTCCCCGCAGCCTCATGCAGTGTCTATGGGAGCGCTGATAGTAGGTAGACTTTGCCCTCAGCAGGCGCAACAGGAAGTCCAGCTCATTCCTGTCACCGCCGCCTCCGCCGCTATAGAGGTAAGACACATTTCTATTCACAAAGGCTCAGTCATTGATAGAATTTCCTCCTGAAGAGCACGCTGAAACAGATTAAACCTTTCACCTTTGTAATGTGAAGTCTGTAGAAATGTAACTTCTAAAAATACACCTCCCCTCTGTCTTTCTATCTAACTATTTCTGTCTATCCTCTTTCTATTTCCCTACTAATATTAGCCTTGGTTACTCTTGTTAAACTGTACTATCATAACATCAGGATACTTTCATACATCCTAACAAGAGGACTATTGTATTTTACCCCTGTTATGCCACTCCTATGCAAACTCACATTCAAATTGAGTTTTGTTTGAACAACTAATAGACTCCTCGCACTCGTCGTTCTATCACTGCCCAGATCTAATCTATTATGCATTACTGATATTAGAAGAAATGTATGATGTTAAATGCATAGATACATTATTTTCATTCTTTACTGAACTGTAGATCCACATACTAAACTCTTTTGACATTAACGATGGCCCCTTATCAAACAAAATCAGCTTTTGTGTGAGTAATTAGACCATTACTTTGGTACTTTAATTATTAATGTTTGGATTGTGATGCCCTAGCCAATATATGACTCCCCTGTCCGCATTATATTTAAACTAAACGCCGCACTATATTGTCTATGTGGCCTTATAGCTGGCAACCGCTTTTCCTTTGAGATCAATTAGCCACAACCGATTTGGCTATTAAATATACATATAGCTCTATTAAAGGGGGGCTTAAGGCAATAATTATGGATGTTAGTCATGGCTTGGCTTTCAGTGTTTGCGCGATGCATCATTTTGTAATTACGCATTTATTTTTTGCATAGCAGATTTAGCGGCGGTGACAAAAGTGCTGATGGTGGTTGCACTGTGCCATATGACCTCAGTCTTAGCATTTTGTTTGTTCTTTTTTTCTTACGCAGGCTTGATGAAAAGCTCCAGTATTATTTGAAAATGGACCGAGCTAACGGAGCCAACCCCCCTCCATACACCTTCCAGGACTACGGGCAGAGTAATTACGGAGGCATGAGCTATCAGGTTGGTGGTTAGCTGAACATTTTAATTTGCGTCATAGAAGGGGGAAAGAATTATAAGGGCTGACTTATTTTCCATGTATTCAGTGTGTGTTTGCGCCCCATGGTGCACAGTGCATGAGTTTATGTCACTCTGGCTTTGATCATGAGCCTATTATAGCTGGGGTCCTTTGCAAGCCTATTATAACTATTAAAACTGCAAGATTATTGAAACCTTTTTATGGCAATTAACTGTTGTATGTGACCCTTCATACAATAGTAAAAATGTATGAAGGCTGCGCTATTATGCAGAGGCAGGAGTTTTGTGTTCCTGTTGCGAAGGTTTTGGGTGCGATCCCCTCAGATTATCACTGTGTCGGGTGTTTTTTGCCGCATCTTTCAACTTTCCAAGAGACATATGGCTTGTATTAGTGTATAAAGTATCTTTCTATAGCCACTAAGATCCAGCTTTGAAATTAAAAAGGAGAAAATCCTTACCTGAGCAATTACTTTTTATTATACAAGAATAATAAAAGGAGATGCATTTACTACAATTTGACCATTTTCATTTCTTGGGAAAATTACACAGCATGTTTTCCACCCTTAACGCGATTTTAAACTTTTGACTGAATACGGCTGTCACACCGCAGGACGTACTAATTGAACAAAGAAAATGGTCTAGTTCTCTCTGCCAGCTAGTTTAAACTTGCTTTTCACTCACACTGCAATTCCCTTCAGTTTAAAGTTTGCAGACGATTCCTCGAGTTCTCAAACAATTACTTCATTTTGCATAAGTTATTATTTACACACACAAAGCCAACTTCGCCATAAATCCTTTCCATAATTTCCAGTTCCAGTTCCAGTACCCACTAGTATGAATGTGGTGTGTGCATGTGTGGTGTGGTTGGAGCAGATTACCAGGGCCAACACAGCAAGAAATGTACTTTTTACTTCTTATAATACTTAATAAATATATCTTAATTTTATGTAAGAAAAATACAGTCATTACTAGTCATTAACTGAGTCATTAAGGTCTGTGTATGTGTTGATCCTAACTAATAAAATACTAGTTTAACTCAAATTTAGGCATGTTGCGTCCTATTATATGTGTATTTCTGAGATGAACAAACCTAACTGTCCCGTGCCATACTGTCGTTGGCGTAGGTTGGCAAAGGAAACATCTCCGTGGTGTCTGCTCCTTATGATAACGCAGCCCGTCCAGAGGGCCAAACATCTACCGCCGTGGACTTCCCCCCCCCTCCCGACTACTCCTACGGCGAGGAGGACAGCGGCTTCGGCGACGGCAACGTAAGACGAGGTAATTCTCGGCCAAATCTCACAGACAGAGACGCGGAGAGAGAGAGAGAAAATAGTTTTGTTTTCATGGGTTAAACAGCAGTTACTTCCTCGTTCGTTCTGTTGCCAGGGCTGGAAATTGATTTGAAATAAAAAGTGTTCCCTTTGCCTGAGCTGTGTACCTTTTCACACAAAAGAAATGATTTGAAGGGAATGTGAGTTGGCTGTGTTTTAAATGCGGCGCTGCCTTCGCCTCACTGTTCTGTTTGGCAGCCTGTCTGCTTTTGTCCTCCTCCGTTTGTTTTGCATTTCTCTATTGTCAAGGTTCCCCTGCCGTGTGCCTATGACCCTCTATTTTTTTTTTTTCTCAATAGGATTCATTAAGAAAGTCTACATGACCTTAATGCTGCAGCTGCTGGTGACTGTGGGCATAATCTGTGCTTTTCTTTACTGGTAAGTGAGAAAATGACTACACTGGTAATACTGGTATAAGGATATTACTCACTCAATCCTCACAGTGTTGGATAAGCTACTTCTGCCGTGGGGCTGACCAGCTAAAATGTGGCCGCTATTATGTGCCAATTGCATATGTGATAACCGCCCATCATACAGTTCAATCTGTCACTATGATTGAAATGTCCTCATGACACAAAAACAGATGATCACCTCAAACTGCAGAAAAAAAACTCGCAGTTACATGGGTGAATTTGGAGCCAAGTTCCATATTAGGAATAGGAATTTATTAACGGACAAAATAGTGAAATAAAAACACAGGATCATGTAGAGTGGGTTAATATGAACATTTTATGACCAGGTTTATTGCACAGAGAAAAGATCCACCATTTTTCGGTGTAAAGTCAGTTGGATATACAGTCTGAGGATGGGACAATAATTACAATTGCAAGTTAATGTCGTGTTATTTATAGTGTTTATCAATTGTGATGCATTGACAGACTTTAGAAAGTTTTTTTTTCATGTAGCA
>KN492233.1:417-20009 GCA_000787155.1 Scartelaos histophorus
ATTTGCTCAATGTTTTTCCTCTGAAATGGAAGGTCTTCTGTCACATATGGGGTAAATGTCCTGTAGTGTCTCAAATGTCCATAGTCCATATCTCAGCTAGCTTCTGCCACAGTGTCCATGGATGCAGGAGACCTGTCTGTGTCCCCTGATACAGAATATAACATGTTCAAATCTTTATATCTATATAGAGATAGAGAGATTATATATTCTAACAAAACTGTCCACTTAATAACTTTTATATTGGATGTTACATTTGAAGCAGAGTTCCCTTTGACCTACTTGTGTGTCTGCTGTGGGAAAAGCTCCTTTCTTCACAGACAAACTGAAGAGCTTCCACCAATTCAGCCCCACACAAGGTCTGTGCCTCAGCCGCCACCAGCCCCAGTAGAGCCATGAAGAGGCCGACTCTCTGAAGACATGATACTGCCATGGCCGAGCTGAGCGCTAGTGAACAATGAAAGGAAAATACAAACAAGTAACAACATGAGTGAACAGACTGTGGACTGAAACCTCTGGCTAAATTAGGTTTACCTATAACAAACTGAGGTCTAAGACTCTTCAGAATCAGATTACCAGCTTAAGCAGTCGCCAGTGTTGGGAAGTTACTAAATACTTAAGCAAAGGTATTCCTGATTTTTTAAATATTAAAGAAATACATTGCTGTACTTTATATGCAATTTAATCTTCAAACTGCACTAAAAAGAGAATAAGATAATAAATACCCCCTTCTTCAATTATTGATACATGCACATGAGTCCAGCAAAAAATGATAAACCAGTTTTAACCCAATGTTGCTTTGTACAACTTGAAAATGCAACTTGTGAAATTGAATATTTCCGAATGCATATTATTGTATTTCTGTAACTTGACTTTAAAGAGATTCAAATGTGCATCAACATATCAGACCTCAGCACACATAACATGCACTATCATAATAACACTAGTAGAGTTAAACTTGAGTCCTCACCTGTTAAACACCAGGAGCAGATCAGTAATAAGGATATGAAATGACTGAAGCCAGTGGATTTGCACTCTGCTCTTTATAAAACTAAATATAGGGCGAGTAAACAGGATTCTTCTCTGTTGTGCAAGAATTTATCGAGCGCACCGTCTATAAATATTGGCATCGCTTTCTGTCATGTTTCAGAGACTTTTCTTCCTGACCTAACTGGGCGTTTTTGTAACATCTCGTGGGCTTGCTCTTACATGATTCTGTTTCTGCCACTCATGAGCCCCATTTTCATTGGGCGTTTATGTCGGCTTCAGTCAGTAGAAGGCTCCACTCGCCCTCTGACCTCACACACTTCTGTTCCTCTTTTTGTGGTTGATTCTCATCTCATGTGAGTGATGTGAGTCACATCTTCGTTGTGACACTACCTGGTATTTCTAAACATTGAGGGTGTTGTGAGATGATTCCAAACAGCACATACGTGTGCAGTCTTCCTTTTACCGCTGAGCACATTTACTTCAGTGGATTTGATCACAGTCAGTAGAGCCAAGTGTTGGGAACTACACCAGAAGTGTCATCGCATGTTTCCAAATGTTTTCCTGGTTTGTGACATAAGCGTGAATAGAGCCTATTGATTTTATTTTGAAAACCTTCGCCCTCATTTTGGTCTTAAAATATTTATATTAACCCACTCTACGTGATCCTGGTGTTTTTTGTTTTGTTTTTTCTTCACTGCTTCATCCTTAAATCAATTTCTATTCCTAATACTTAATTATATTACAGCTTCAACTTCTTGCCTTGATGAGCTTCATTTGACTGGAGTTGAACACTATGGGTGACGTTCCATTCCCTTAGCCCACCCCTTTACTCAATCTATGGTCATAACTCAAAAGTGCTTATTTATTCAGCCAGGAAGCTATGCTAAGCTACTCTACGCTTAGCAAGGCTGTGCTAACAAAGCCGAGCTTAGTGCCGCGAGGAGCTGGGTCTTCAGTTGCAGTACTTCTCAAGGGCCAGCAGGCTGCAGGGGTTAGCATGCTAGTTGCTGTTAACATTACTGCTCTGGTTTTGAAAAAGTACTTATTAAACATGGTGAATTATTAGGATGCTCGGAATGTGTAAGGTAGGGTGACTGGGTTTTCAAAATCCTAAAATGGGACATCTGTGGTTTGAGGGGTTGGTAATGATAAAACTGTGAAACAAGTGCATAATAAGGAAAATTATTCTGCTCTCGGCCCATTCCTGACTAACATGTGAGCCACTATTGTCACATTTTCTTTGTGTTTTGGTAAGTTTAAGCACTTTTCTGTATTTTCCCTCAACAAATCACAGTTTATGCCTTTCTTTACTGTCGGCAAGTATCAAATTGGTCAAAAATACGAACACCAAGGACATTTTGCGTAAAAAACTGGGACAAATCTATGGTTTTGGGTAAATCTGCTGGGACAATCCTAGAGACAACTTTGGATCACTGCAAACTGTAAACAAATGGGACAATGAGTTACGATTATAGTAAAGCATTAACATTATTTTCTTGTATGATAATAAGAAAACAGGGGTCTCCAACCTTTTTCCTCCAGTGAGCTACTTTTACAAAACAAAAATGCCAAGGAGATACCAGTTTTAGTGGTTACAAGAAATTGAGCGTATTTGAGAACCTACATGAGGTACAGTTAAATGTCTAGAACACATAAGCCATTTTCCAGTTATTAGTGCACAAAGTTAGGCATCAAAATTATACATTTAAATTTTTACCTATTCAGCACATTATGTGTAATTCAGAAATCCCCCGGTGAGCTGTTTGGAAGGGGGTGGAGCGGCTGGTACCTCCTGAGCTACAGGGTGGAGCCCTGTGGAATACAACATGTACACTGTTATCTACGGCATGAATCGCTTGTCCAGTTTAATTTAAGGAAGTTTTATGTCACTTTTACCAATGTCATCATATAGTATGTTTGTACACAGATGTTCCATAGTATGACATTAAATTTGCCCTGCTTGTCTCCACAGGAATACATAAGTTTAAAAGTCCTACATGACACAAAACCGGACTCTGTCATTAAGTCTAAGTTTCTAATGTTACCTCATCAAAAACATAACCAGAGTTGTGTTTTGTTTTATTCACACATGTTTGAGAGTAAGCCTTTAGTATGAATCTGTCTACATTGCCAAAGCTCAAAATTCTCTGTTCCACCTTGTGATGTCATGAACTAATCTTAGACACTGTCCAGTTTAGCAGCTCTGTTTGCAGTGAGGTAGTGGGCAAAGTTGACGCATTAAGTTACACTTTAAGATTTTCATGGAGACAAGTGGAGGCCCCTGAATCTTTAGGATTCAAATGAAATCATCAGCACAGGACTGTGTTTATATCACTGTGTTGGCTTAGCTTGCAGAACTGCAGAATTGCTCAAGTATTTCGAAGGAACATTCTCCGTAGCAGCAAAGATCCGTTAGATAGTCCCACGTGAGTTTCCTCTCGCGCTGAGCCGCCTGACCAGCAGAATTCCCCCGGGCTAAAAAAGGAATAAAAAGATCTTATGTAAAACTAAAAACTATGAAAATTAGGAATGAGTCAAATAGTCAGGTATAAAAAGTCTAAAAACAGTAGTAATGCTTGTAGTAAAATGGACAGTCATTTAGGGAAATATTTTACTCTTGTGAGCGTTTCTGGTTGAGGATCCGTCAAAGTTACAGGTCAGATCTGTGGAGAGGCAACCCTGTTCAGTCAGAATTCCTGTTTTTGTATTTTTTAGCATAAAAACACCTGTGATTGAATAAATGTAAGGTAGAGTTGTTTAAAACCATACTGTGAATCGTTCCAGATGACAACAATAAGCAAGTGATGGACCCTCCACCAGTAAAATTACATAATTGACCTTTAAGTGCGCTAAATGTTTCCGATGACCTACATCTTGGTCTACAGATCCTGACTGTGATGCCCCGATCCTCACAGGTAAACTGAAGAGCTTCCCACAACTCAGCCCCACACAGGGTTTCACCAGCTACCAGACCCAACATCGCCACCAAGAGGCAGGCACAATGAAGCCATGATACGACAACGCAAAATACAATGTGTGAAGTACCTATTTTATACAATTAGAAAACATACCTGGAGTTGTGTTTTGTTTAACACACAAATCCATCCAGTCCTCCAGTATAATTAGACTGTGTCAGGAAACGCACTGTTCCACCTTGTGATGTCATGCGGTAATACAGGAAGTGCTCCACTGTGTTTTATACTCCACAAAATCACTTGGATCATTTCAGCCCCGGAATTGTCTCTATTGAACTAAAGGTAAAACGTAGCTGTGAACTTAAACTACCACTTCATGACATCACAAGGTGGAAGAAAGCGTTTTAGAGATGTAAACAGACTAATAATAAAGGGTTACTCCAGCATGTGTGAATGAAATAAAACTCAGGGTATGTTTTTGAGGACGTAACAGAATTCTAACACCCAAAGCCCACAAGAGTCAAGTTTGCATAATATAGAACCTTTAAAATACATATACAGAAGCAAGAAAGTAAAGTATTAACATATCCTTTTTAAAATGGACTGTCAAAGAAACAAAAGTATTTTGCAGCGATTATACAATTATTATTATGCAATTATACAACAATGAAAGTATCAAATGTAAATTTTGTCTGTTCAAAGTTCATGTTAACTCATAAAGGGGCTAATTAACAAAAAAATGTAGTGGAGTAGAAAGCAGAAACCTTAAATTTTTACTTATACACCACTTTGTTACCTTCCAGTACTGGATCTTAACCACATCAGAATACTAAATGAACTATCCATTGCTGTCTATCCAAGTGCTGACAACCTCACGGTGATTTGTTGTGATGACATTTATATCATCAGCTCCCAGTTTTGTAATGCAAAAATCACTGGACGTCTGTTTCTTTTATTTGTTATACATTTTTTTTTCTCATTTGAGGGCAAAAGTTTGTGTCAATCAGAACTAAATTAGCATTCCAATGTTTCCTCAATAAGGATCTGAAATGACTGAAACCAGTGGATTTGTACTCTGCTCTTCATAAAACTAAATATAGGCTGGAGTAAACATGGTTCTTCCCTGTTGTGTAAGAATTTATCGACTGCACAGCGCCAACTACAAATATTGGCATTGCTTTCTGTGATGTTCTGGAGACTTTTTCTTATTAAACTGAAATGGGGTATTTTGTTGTTTTTTGGCTACAGATCACCAGTATGGAGCTTTGTTAGTTTAACTTTGAAACTTTGGAACTGGGGAAAGTTGACAAACCATTTTTTTAAGACTACGCTCTCTACAATGCACCAATAAATTGTAATTTCTTTTAGAACATCCACAATAAAGAGACACTGTTTGTTATTCATTCTTTATTTTCTAGCAAAAATCAATGAAATTTAATCCCCTACATCCCATTTCAATGCAGCTGGCTCTATATGGACAACATCAGCCACTCCATAATGCAAAACTGTGGAAAAAGTGCGTATTAATTTAGCCTAAGCTATGCTAAGCTAGTCTAAGCTAAGCAAGGCTGAGCTAACAAAGCTGAGCAAAGCTGAGCGAAGTCCCACGGGGAGCTGTTCAGTTGCAGTACTTCTCCAAGGCCAGCAGGCTGCAGGGGTTTTCACAACACTCCTGAACGATGCCCCGTCGCTCTGAATGGTGGACTGAGGAGCGAGAAAATGAGAATAAGTTTAACATCATAAAAATAATGTCTCAACCTACAGAAACTCTTAAAGACACTGTACCCTATAGTATTTCCCATGTATTTAAGCCAAACTTGCCCTAGTGCAGATATTTTTAGGGTGACTGGACATCCCTATTTACACAGCACGGTCTGTTTTGAGCCCTGCGCCCCCTGTCCCAGCAGATTTATCCAAAACCACTGATTTGTCCCAGTTTTATAGGAGAAATTTCCCAGGTGTCCCTATTTTTGACCAATCTGATCCCTGCCAAAAGCAAAGAGAGGTATAAACTGTCATTTGTTGAGGTAAAATACAGAAAAGCTGCTTAAACTTGCCAAAGTACAAAGAAAATGTGACTATACTGACTTATGTTTGTCCCAAATGAGCCGAGAGCGGAACAATTTTCATTAATTTCCTCGTTCCACAATTTTATTACCAAACACCAAATCCGGGCATGTCCAAGTTTGTGTTTTTGGACGACTGCTAATCCTACATATGTGGTATTAGCAGGCTGTATATGAGGTCAGCATATGTTGAAAATATTGTCCAATAATCAGAAAGTCCATATTGGTATGTTATTAACTTTTTGCTGTTGTTAGCTATTATAACTAATGTTCTGGTTTCTGAAAGTCGTGTAAAGTGCTCGTAAACTCATCAGAAAATGGTGAATCATTAGGATGCCCAGAATGCATGCTGCTGAAATGAACGAGGTCTGCTCTTTTTGTTGTTGTTGTTAATCATATTACAACCAAACAAATCTTACTTTACTTGCACATATGAATAAAGTGTAATCTCACCGATGCCTGGGTGCATGTCTCTCTGCGGGTTGTAGTAGAAGCCCCTGTCTCCACAGACCATGTTGAGGGCCTCCACCAGGTGAGGGCCACACAGGTGCTGAGAGCTGAAGGCCTCTGCCCCGGGACACAGAGCCGCCACCAGCACCAAGAGACAAGCCGACTGCAGCCACGACACCGCCATACTGGAGCTGTGTGAAAATATATACTCAATACTCATCAAGAAATACTGTATCAAGATTATGGATCTTGATCTGACACTTCCTCCAGCTCCTCCGGGAGACCCCAAAGTGTTCCCAGGTCAACTAAGAGACATAGTCCCTCCAACGTGGGCGTCTGCCCTCGGGACATGCCCGAACACATTCCCAGGGCGGCGTCCAGGAGGCATCTGAAACTAACGTCTGAGCCACCTCAGCTGACTTCTCTTGACATGGAGGAGCACTAAGTCCCTCCCAAGTGACTGAGCTCTAGGGGAGCGCAGGCCACTCTGTGGAGGAAACTCATTTCGGCCGCTTGTATCCGCGGCCTTGTTCGTTTGGTCATTACTCAAAGCTCATGTGCATGGGTGAAATGGTCTAATATTTGTCTCACAGTTTCTTACCCCGTGAACCTGAATGCCTCTCTGAAGTCAGCATAATATGTTTTTTAGTTTTCTCCCGAAGTTTTCTCAAATTATCATTATTATTCAAAGTTCAATTATTTGTACAAGGTGAATTTCAGTGGGTTGTTTTCAATTGGTTTTGTGGATTTTTTTTCATTAAATCAAAGTGAAACAGAGAGGGAGAGAAAAGTAATTTAACAAACACGCACTACTAGAAACCAGGACAGGACCAAATTATGTCTACACCAGGATTAAGCAGTGCTTCAACCATGGAAATGAGGTCAAATTAAGATGAATATTCAGAAATAATGTATTACACATTCTCGTGTTATATTACTATATTACTATGTTACTATATTCCTTGTTTGTAGTGAATATAGAAGTATTTGTAGTGAATATAGAAGTATCTGTATTGAATATAGAAGTATTTGTAGAGAATATAGAAGTATACTCACTGTTCGAGTTGAAGGAGCAGGGAGATGTTGAAGGTGAGATGGAGACTTGAGGATTTGGGGCAGTACGGCCAGTCTCGGGGTCATTTATAGCCCTATCACCACTCCACTTTGCCACTTCCAGGCAAACACTTTGAGCCACTTAGTAAAACAAACCAAACTAATGAGCCAATGTGATGTGATCACCTGTCGGTCTGCTGCGCTTTCACTCTTTATGTAACGTCATGGTGGACTGGCTCAGTGAGTCTGCTTCAGATGCGTCACAGTTCAGAACTGTCACAGGACTAAACATTAGGAACCAAAGGGTTGCCGTTTTTAAATACCTTTCAGTCATAAGGTCGATCTCAGCCATTCTCAAAAGGTGTTCAGAAATCCCACGTTTGTTGCTCTGTGAGACGAGGCAAAAGCTAGAATTAACAGAAAATATACCATTCATTTCTCTTTATCTTAATGTCTGCTTAACATATAAGTTGCTATCACTGGAAATAGAGCAGTTTATCAACAGTTGGTGTTTAGTGAGAAATTCTTATTTTATATTTTCATATCTGCTTTTCTGCCTTCATCACCCACTCCAAAGAGAACCAACCAAAACAAGGCCATTGATACTCCTGATACAGTGACATCAAACAGGGGGTGTTCTGCATGCATCTCTATTGGTGGATTGTTCAACAGTTACCGTGGTGACACAATGCACACATTAGCAAACACTGCCAAACATTTTAGGATTGTCTAAAACCAAAACAAAACTGATTTAAACAACACATTTTCAAGAGCCTGTGATCCATCGGGAGTTTTGATTTCCAACAAAAAGGTGATGGTGACTAACTGACAAACCTGTTGGATAAAACTAACAAGTTTGTAGCTGTGATGTGATGTGAAGTGTGAGAGACTTGGTCAAATGCACAATTCAGATCACCTTACCAATAAATCCTTATTTTCTGGTCAAATTCTGTTAGAAGCTATTTAAAGCTCAGATTAAGTCTAACTTATTTTAACAAAGTAGTGCTTTGAGTTAGCAAAGTATAAATCATTAGATAAATCACCATTAGATAACATGTTTTATATGGTATTAAATAACAAACTGATATTACATTTTTGGTTCACATTTCCTTTTCAAAACTCCAGATTGGAACTTTGGGGACTCGAATAACGAATGCAGGACAAAGGCCCATTACTCCAACACGCGTGAATCACTCAAAATACGACTCTGAGTAAGCAAATGATGAGTGAAAACCATTATAACATGACAAAAAACTGAAAGTGGAGTTTGTATGATATGCGTCCTTTAAAATGACTCCATGAATCCAACTCGGTTTTCGCTTGTGTACATCAGCGCTTGCATTTTAGACTATTGTTGAGCCTAGCATAGCGCGCACCATGACCCCAGGAAAGCAGCTCTCACTCAGAATGTCATTAGCATTTCATTTAACAGTATTTCTCCATGACTCTGCCCCCATAGACAACAGTGCACAGCTCCCCAAGTGATCCCAGCTCACTCCCGTGCACTAACGCTGCATTTATTCAACAACTCAATGTTATTTTGGTCTATTTTTCTTTCAGAGACGTTGAGGATTTTGTACACTCTCACAAAAAGACATGCAAATGAGTGTCAAAGCCAATTCCATTTCTTTTGCAGAACCAGGAAGAGGCTTGCAATGGGCCCGCGGTTTTGAATAATGCAGCAGGCGAGCACAGGTGAGCGGTGCTTTAAATGTATTACGTGTTGCAAAGTGAATCGATGCTTTCACATGTAGTTTGGTGAAAGCTCTGGAGTGAATGTGACACGCGGGAAAGGTCTATGAATATGTATAGGTTTGAATAGCGACGCTGCGACAGGATAACATCTTTGTAGAATGTTGGATTAGCAGATTTGGTAATACCGGATGATAAGTGAACCTATATTAGCTCAATCTGCGGCTTGTTAGACTTTCATCTGAGCTTTATTACTTACATTTATTTGCTAATGTGTGCGTTGTATCTCCATGGGAACATCCCGGCAGTGCACATATATGTAGAACCCCCCCTCCTCCACTTTAATGTCACAACAAAGTAAAATAAACTAATTCTGTTTTTATGTATCGATCAATAGTTTGCAGTAGGGATGGAAGGAAAAACCTATTCTGTGATATACAATGATACTTCATTCTTCAATCGATCAATTCAAAATGGATCAGAATCAATAATTTTTTTTATCTCAAATTCATTAGTTACATTCACTGTTTTATTATATATTATTCTTTTTTTTAATTATTGTATTATATTTCATCCTTTTTTTTCTTGTGAAGGTGAAGCTGACTGTATTGTTAGAAGTAATTACTGATAAATCGGACTACTTCATCCATTGTTTTAGTATTGGGATATATCGTGATATCAAATTGTGACATGCATATCATGATATGTATTGTATCGTCAGACTCAAGTCAATACACACCCCAAGTTTGCAGTGGTCCAAAGTTATTCCTCATGAACTGTAAGCTGGGCATAAACTGTGAGATACTTTCATTCGTTTCACTCAGCCCCAGATCAAACTGTACGACCAAATCACAGGTTTTAAAAGTTCACAGCTTCTGTTCTCACACAATATAAACTATTTCACCAGTGAAATCCTCACGAGAGGCGACTGGATTTCAGACAGGTTTGATATTTTTGCGAGACCTACGATTTGTCGAGGTATTAATCGGTTCTCGGTATCCAACACTACATGAAGCACGACACATGATTAAGCTAAAACTCATCCCAATTCCAGAGTCCAAGAGAAAAATTGTCTCAAAAAGGGCCAAAAATTCAGAGTGTCTTAATTATTCACATAAGTAGCATGCTTGCCACGCACTTCCTGATTTTCCAACAACAAAATGCTTCATAATTAGATGCTGAGGATACACAGCTGGCATACTGATGTCAAGAGCTGCTTATGTCTCCCAACTTCGTTTGTATTTGAAACTGATAGTTCATTAGTTAACTGCATTGAATTTCAATAATGTATGTGTGGCAGAGAGGCCTCTGAAAATCCTTTATTACATCATGTCTCTGTTTAGACGTGCTGCTTTTCCGACACTTTAGTATCACTAACACGATGGTGTTCTCCACAGACGCCTACGTAACTAAATGAATGAAGCACAAAAGGCTCATCCAGCCTTCGTTTTAGATTAGATATTTTCCCAAAGGCCTATATATTTTTTTTTAAATCATCTCCTCTGTGGCCAAAGTATTTTCTGATCAAGTGCCCAAGCATCTTGTGATATATGGGAGCACAAAGTATAAGTTACCACATTAATATTCATGTTAGAAAAGGGGAATATTTTGGAAAAAAAATTGTAAAATGCAACTACTCCGACAATAAGGAAAAAAAGTCAAAGTAGTCGGAACATTTTTACTGCACTACTCCAACAATTAGACGTCAATGTCTAAATAGCGGAATGTCGCAATAGCCACATGTGGAGCCCAGGATCCTAATTTAAAACTACAGGTTAAAACCAAGGTGAAAATCACTGAAACAACAACTTAGAGAAGAAACGTTTATCGTGAATTTTTTACAAATGTGTAACTTGTGCGTGATGAAAAGGAGCCGACAACTTCTCACATTTCAGACACAGAAAGCTGTGCGTCGCTTTATTAACAAAATCAAACTACAGAGAAAATGGCCTGTAAACAGAACAGTGTCTCAAAATGTTAATGGGTCTTAAAGGAACTGCGACTGTGAAGTGTGAACACTGAAAATGAAGTGCTTAATCAATAGCTGAGTGGATTGAAAGGCATGTAACTAATCTAATCATCCAGTTAGAGGTGAATTAGCGTACATGTTGACACGCATAAATGCACTACACAAAACAAAAAAAATGTTAAAATCACGATAAAATGACATGTTAATAAAGTAAAATCAGCTAAAAGAGCTAAAATATTACAGTTCTTGATAAAAACACAAGCTTAAAAAAGGTTGGATTGGTCAAAGCTCCAGGTTTGTGGCTCTGCTCCTGCCTTTGTCTTTCTGCTTCTGGGGGCAAGAAAAGGCAAGACTGTCAAGTGAGGGGTATAAGGTTGCCACAATTTACCCACCCGGGGGGGCACCTCAGTCTCACCGCTCCCCCGGCTCATCCGCCCTGGTCATCTGGATCGATTTGTCTTGCTGTTGCTGTTGTGACCCTGTGCTTGTCCTTCACCACCACAGTTTCTAGTGTGTGCCAGTTTACCCCAGTGTTGCCCCCTACTCACACACCCTCGTCTCAACCTGTGCCAATACCCTCCTCTGGTCTGGCGCTACGTTTATTTGCCCTCACAGGTAGATTCGCGCCAGCTTTTTCTCGAGGACAGGTGAGCATTGCCAACGTTTTTTGTGCACAACCCATGACCTCTGACGTTTTGTGCAACTAAACTACACCACAAAAAAACAGTAAATCATATCAAACGCACAACTTGAAGGTGTATTTTCTGATAAAAGGTTTGTCAAGTGTTTTTCTCCATGGAGATCTTATTGGTTTGTCTGCAATGTTCCACAGTATAGTATTTAATTTTTCCATCTTCATGCAGACCAAGTTACAGGTCAGATCTGTGGAGAGGTGACTCTGCCCTGTCAGAATGTTGTTAAGTATTTCTGAGCTATAAACCCACTTGTAAATGAATAAATGTAAGGCAGAGCTGTTTAAAGTCATACCGTGGAACATTCCAGGCAGACGTATCCGCAGAAACGAGCAGATGACGGAATCCCAACCGAAAAGTTACCAAAATGACCGAATTACTCCCACAATAATAATGATAGAAAGCCTTAACAAATTAATACTGTGATTGATTATTCTGTATAAATGAGCATTAAATGTGATTTTTTTGTTGGCTCATCTGCTTGTTTCTATGGATACGCCACTGCTCTGCCTGGAATATTCCACAGCATGACTTTAAACAGCTCTATCTTACATTTACTCGAGTGTTTTATTTTTATTTTAGCTCAAAAATACCTACAAAAAAGGCATTCTGACTGTGAGTGGGGTCGCCTCTCCGCAGATCTGACCTGTAACTTTGTCCGGTTTGGTCTCCGTTATGATAGAAAGTTTTAATCGCATACTGTGGAACATTTCAGACAAAGAAAACCAAGAATAACCTCACCTAACCTCACCTCCATCTAAAGCCACGGGACACTCGTTTGAGGACAGTGAGGTACAGATCTTAGCCAGGGAAAAGAATTGGTTTGAGAGGGGAGTTAAAGAGGCTATTTTTGTTAAGAAAGAGAATCCTTCCTTAAACAGGAATGGAGGCCTCAGACATCATCTTTCTCCCATCTATAACTCGCTTCTCAAACCTAGTTCAAAACAAACTAAGAAAACAATAGGGCGAGACAGGTCAGACCCAAAGATGTAATCACCCATCATGGGCTTGTATTATTATGCTAATTACACACTCACAGTTATGACTGGTACAATAGGCTGAGCTAATAAACTGAAACTGTAAACAAACATGTGTTAGTTTCTATGCAATTCCTTTGTATTTAGCCCCTCCCTGCAGCAGGTATAAGACTGTGTTTTCCAGCATTCTGACCAGAACTGAAGAAGCAGCTTGGATGAGCTGCGAAACGTATTCAACCAAATAACTTTTGTCCAGTCGACACATTTATTTTCCTTTTGCTATGGATTCTATCTGGATGACTGAAGGATTTTTGACACTTCCAGTTCAAAGTTACACAATGCACTTTTAATAATGCAATACAAATAATGATACAAAACAATAGGGCATGTTTCTGCTGGGGTAGTTTAACTTTATGCAATATAGAGACTTTCTGCACACATTTAAACACAAGTTGCTTTTACTAAATTATTCACAATTTCCAAATCTTTCTACACCTTCTTTCCTGCTTACAAATAAACACAGATACATTAATAATTCTGTTCTCTCAGTGGAGCAGTTTATTTTCCACCTGCAATATTTATAATGTTGTAGGTGCGTCCCAAGTCTTCTTTCCTTTCCCGGAATAAATAATGCATCAGGCTGGCAACATAGATTCACGCATCGAGTACAAACTTGTGTGTCTTTTGCAACAGCTCCCCTGGTTTACTGTAGATGCATGTTTGGAGTTGTCGGCGTATCCGTCCCACTGAAGCAATAACTGAATTCCAAATAGTGAATCTCTCTGGGGTGCGGTTCTAAACGGGTCACATGCCTGGAATAAAAGTAAAAAAACTGAAAGAGCTCGTACAGATTTACTATAAAAGCAGCTCTTGAGATGGTGTCATCCTTCGTTTAAATGTCACTTCTTGGTTAAGGGTCCGTCACCTGCTTTTTTTTTCTATGGATATTTCATTGTTCTGCCTGAAATGTTCCACAGTGTGACATTAAACAGCTCTACCTTACATTTATTCAACTGCGGGTGCGTTTAGAGCATTTACATGGTCTAATTTGGCCCCTGTGAAGATAAAAAAGCAGAAAAGTTACACAGTGCATCGTTTAAAAGTTCCATATTTCACAAAATAAACCCTTGTGAGCTTTAAGCCTTGTTAAATCCATTTACCTCCTCAAAAACATACCTGGAGTAGTTTTGATTAGCAGACTAGAAATTCCAAGGCTGAAATTATCTAAATGATTCTAGTGACGGTGTATGGAGAGGAGCACTTCCTGTATTACCACGCGATATCGCAACGTGAGAGGAGAAAACGTTACAACACAAATCAAATATAGTGTTAAAAATGGCGAAATATAGATCCTTCACTGTCGAGATAGTTTTACTGGTGGAAATCTGTCATCTGTCAACGGAGTAAAAAGAGCCAAAAAGCAGGACAAAAGGCAAACAGACACTCCATTCCTCCTGATTTCTGTCTCACATGTGTGTTGGGTTTGTCAGAAAAACTACAAAGAATCTTCAGAAACCCAACATTCCCCTGTATTTTAAGCCAGTGAACATCCTCAGACAGAAACTGATTCATCTCAAGGACCAGACACCAACACAAAAACACTCATGTAGTGTATTCTGTTTACTGTGGTGCAGAAGACTGTGACAGAGCAAACTAAACTACCACCGCACAAGAGACTGTATCAACACACAAGACAAAACGCAGGTGCACAATCGGCTGTCCACTTTCATCTTAAAATTACAAATCACTCTTTTGAAGATGGTGAGGTCCAGACTTTAAGCCAAAACATGGTTTGCTTGAGGAGTGAAGGAAGCCATTTTTGTGAAGAAAGAACCCTCCTTTGGACAGGAATGGTGGTTTATGTTTTAATCTATCACCTGTTAATAGAAGTGTTCTTACGGCTTTGGACAAAAGACCACAAGGCAATCAAACTCTACTCAGGGACTTAACTACGCTGAGCGGTGAGAAAACCAACGCACAATGAATATAACAACCCAAGTGCTTCAAGCCAGCTCCATCACAGGAAAATGGCTTCTGGATGGAAGATGAAACCACTTGATTGCAATAACAGTCCAGATCACCACAGGTGAAAGTGTCTCTTATAGGCAGCTCTTGAGATTGAAATAAATTACTGTCTGAATAACAGGAGGTGAGCAGGTGGCATGCTAGTTGTTTTTTTACCTTTACAGTGACACAACTCCTCTCTGGTCTTTTAAAAGTTCTAAAAGCTCTCATAAACTCATCATGCTGAATGATTAGGATGCTCTGGTAGTGAGGAAGACCTTTGGACCACGGAAAACCATTGAAAATGAACTACCTGTGTTGAACCAGTAAACACAGGATGATCTGTTGTGTATTTCCATGTTGTGTTCCATGTTGAGCTCAGCCTCCCTGGCACAGGCCTGTAATTCTCATATCTGCACTTTTTATGAACAGTAAATGCAAATGAACCTGTCTTAACTCCTCTTCAGAAGGTGTGTGTTTTAGGTGTGTATATTTTTAGAGGCGAATGAGCTGTGAGCTTTGGAGTGAGCATGTGTTAAAATGTCTCTCCTCTGCTTCTGTCACCTCTGTGTGCCGATAATGATGTTTTAGTGAAGAGCAGGCGGTGAAAATGAGCTGCAGAACACCTCAATGACAGCCACCCAACACCAGCTCACTCTGACACATTACAACTTAAATAGAGCTCTAAAGCTGCACTTTCACAACTGACAGACGACTGCATACAAATGTGATTTAGCTTTCACACAAATGTGTCATAGGGAGCAGCACTTGAAGTCCAGACAGCTCCTAAAGCGAGGGACCTTTGTGAGGGCAAACAGCCCCTTCAAGGCTTCAGACTGTGGCAAAGATGAGCCAAAACAGGCCTTGAATGCTCATGTGTGCACAGGAGTGACAGGAGGATTAACCCATCAGAGAAAAACGCTCTGTTTTTGGCAAAACAAACATGGTGGCTTATATAAAAATAAAAATAACTCAGAGAAACAGCTTGAAAGCTAAAGGAAATCTGAGGTAAAAGAAGTTATATTTTTGGTTGTGAATGAACATTTTTGAGAGATGTCTTCTGCATTTTAGAGCCATGCCTGCTTGTCAAAGTGAGTCTCATCAGGCCTCAGAAGTGAAGCAAAGCCTGAAGCAAAGCCTGACCTGCTTAGTATTTGGACGGGAGAACCGCAGGTGCCATGGAGGAGCAGTGGCTCTAGTGGAAACTGTTGTTGTGTCCTTAGACAAGACACCCACATTGCCAATTGTTAAAGTGTGGTCTGTGGGTGAGTGAAGCCTTGCTTCTGTCAGTCTACCCCAGGGTGTCCCAGGGCAGCTGTGGCTACAATAGCAGCTAACCACCACCAAGAGAGAGAGGTACTGTTGTATGTTATCTATATCATATTATCATTACAAGTATAAAAATGTGATTGGTACAGGACAAAATGTGATATGTAACTTTACTGCCTCAGAACAGAAAGGGAGTGACTCCACAGGTTCTTGACCTGTCTGCAGTGGGTGGAATATAGGCTAGAAGAGATCATGTCGCCACCTGTACACTTCTGAAGGACTTCTGTTTGACGTCATTTTCCGCTCAGCGCAGCCCCACAGCTCTGACCTGAGCAGTCAAACAGAAGCTGGTGTTTTGTGCCAGTTCACCATGTGACAAAAGGACGAGCACACACAGCCCGTCCACACAAACACACACACAGCCAGTCCACACAAACGCACACACAGCCAGTCCACACAAACGCACACACAGCCAGTCCACACAAACGCACACACAGCCTGGAGCACTGCAAATATTTGAGAGTATGAACCAAGGGCATGCAGCTGAATACTAATTAGAAAAGTCGCACATTGGTATTGGTATAAGTGGCTTTGCATGTATAGAGAAGTCCAGCTGTGATCACAGTGCAGTTGAGAGCGTTTAGTCTCTGACAGAGTGCATAGATGATCACTGTAAAATCACTGGAGAAGAAAAGATGTAAAATCTATCATAACCTCTGTATTGAATTGAATGTTTGCATAGAGGAATTACCATAAAGCCTTAAAACTATGAACAGATAAAAATGAGTCTATTCAATAGCAAAATATTTTTCAAACTCACTTGGTGACATCATTTGTTCATTAAACTTTAGCTTTGGCTGCATATTTCTCTATTGCTCATAGGCCCACACACTGCAGTCAGTCAGATCGCACAAGAAATAGGTCACAGATATTATACTATGACATAACTGAGCTCATATCTGATACATTCAACAGTCAAGCCTTCAGAATGTTCCTGAAAGCAGAACTGGATGATATGGTTGGAAATTGAAATTACATCATTGCATTCATACTATACCAAACTGTTCCAAACTGTACATTTTCACAACTTACAACTTCCTCAAAAACATACCTGGAGTTATGGTATATTTGAGAAGAGGAAACAACATTACAACAGATCCGAAAACACCGCAATATTTTTTAAAAAGAACCCAAGTTCATTTCATTGTACTTTTTTCAAAACCAATAATGCGTCGGAGTTATAAAGGTTTTAGTTAACACAGGATACAGTGGAGACGCAGGTGGCAGGATCTTTAAAGCATCAATCCAGAAGGTCCCAGTGGAGCTCTTCACCAGATGAAGGGAATAAACAGCTTTTCAAACTCAAACTCAACTCTGAACCTGCTTCATCTTCCTCTTTAAATGCAGAAATAAGAACGTAAAGCTCCAATATGTTGCAAAATTCAGTTTTATGAACTTTATGTCATGTTAGAATGTTATTACCTCCTCAAAAACGTGCCTGAAGTTGTGTTTTGGTTCAGTGACATATGTTTGGGTAATTTTTTATTACTTTTAACGCACATACATTTTAAAAAAGTTCAAGTTTTTTTTGCTTTTAAGTTCTTAAGCTCCTTGCATTTGCAAGTTCTACAAGAACTTTGATGTGCGTATTTGTTTCATAAGAACCTAACATCTGACGTAAGATCCACGAACGTTGAACTTCGTTGTCATTTTTCGAGATCGGTTCCACAAAAGCGCCAACGTACCCCGTAAGCTTCAGCACCGTACCTCAAAACTTCATGAAACCCGACTTACCCCAGCTTCCTCGTTCCGATCTTTGTTCGGCAATGTTATTCAGAGGAGGAACCCCGCTGCGTGAAGGCCCTCATCCATCACGGAGCGCAGGTAGCAGCCCACAGGCAGGAGGAGCCGTGATGAATGCCCAAACGCCTCCCTTACTCTTTCCACTGGTAATTATAACAGCATAATATATCCCCTGAGACTTGTCGAAATTACTGGCCCGGTCTCACAGTGTCAACAAAACAATCATCCTCCATAGATCACTGTTAGCGGGGCGTGGGGCGGAATAAAGCAGGCCGCTCGCCGTCGCAAAAGCAGCCATTCAAGGTAAACCCGGCGCCGGTATAAGTCACGGAGACCGGCTACAGCCCTGTCTGCCCGATCATCCATAATACCGGCGTTGTTTGGTGTAACCTGCGGAAAGTTTGTTGGGAATAAATAGCTGTTAATGAATTTTGGAAGAAACTTTGAGAGAGGACAGTTTTAATTGTAGTTTCGAAGCTTTATCCGCGTCGAATAAAAAGTTTCAAAGCGCGTTGGCGTCGATGAGTTGCTCGTCTCGTGATAAATAATTTCTCGAGCCTGTCACGCTTACAGTTTGTCCAAAATTCTCAAAAAACGTCATACAAAACAAATCACACCTATTTTATCCTCGTTTCGCCGGCTCCCTGTTCATTTAAGTGTTTGTTTAAAGTTTTATTGTTTGTTTTATAAAGCACTTCATGGACTTGCCCCTATGTACATTTCAGACCTTATTGTTCCTACTCTGAGGTCTGAAAGCTCCAACTTCCGTCCCAAAATCGAGACTAAATAGTTGTTAGTCGGCCCCAAACTTTGGAACGCTCTCCCCCCTCACATCAAGAGCGCCCCCTTCAGTCGATTCTTTTAAGTCTTGTTTAAAACGACACTTTTACTCACTGTTTTTTAACATAGCGTGAGAGTCGTGTGCTCCTCTGACTGTCTTTTATTGATTTTATTTCCTATTTGTCTTTTTGCTCATTTTAGTATTTTTATGTTTTTTATTGACATTTTATTGACATTATTGCTTTATTTATTTATTTAGCTTTATTTTATTTAATGTGATAATTGATATTGTGCTATTATGCTGCTGGAGACTCTTTGTTGGTAAAATGTGCTACACAAATAAAGTTGGATTGGATTGGAATAGGCTCTATTCAAGTTTACGTCACAAACCAAGAAGACATTTGGAAACATGCGATTACAACTTCCTGCTCTGTTCGTCTGAAAAATCTAGGAAAAGTGAGAAAATGGCCCAGTTTTCTTCATCGACATGTCACTGTAGCGTTCAGTTATGTTCGGCTAATCAACCAGTACACCATACTTCAGTTTTCAGTGTCCAGTTGTCGGTAATTACACCTGAAGTTGTCATCGCATATTTCCAAACGTCTTTCTGGTTTGTGACATAAACGTGAATAGAGCACATTGATTGATTCTGGACCGATTCACTCCTTATTTACTCTCCATACTGTGCACTGTTGGATACTTGGCGTATTTCCTGGAATTTTAACACATTTGTCATTTGTCACTCACCTTATGGCAAGTTTCTTCTGTTTCACTGCTGGGTTAGATTATAATAATAATAATAATACATCTTGATTTATAAAGCACTTTTGAAAAACAAGGTTTACAAAGTGCTGTACAAACAGCAATGAACAATACAAAAAGAAAAAAAACAAAAAGAAAAAAACACAGCATATAGAAGGCACACAAAAGCAGAC
>KN492234.1:8267-19504 GCA_000787155.1 Scartelaos histophorus
TGTGTGTCCCCAGGTGAGGCTGCAGCCCTGTCCCATCTGGGGGTGGACAGGTGATGGGATTGGGCGCCCACCTCAGCACTAGGCCCTGTGAAGAGACTTGCGTGGGTTAGTATAAGTGTGTAGCCATCAGTTGACAAGCCTTGGGGAGTAATGGTTTTGTGTGCCTGTCCGTGTCTGTCTGCGTGCCTTTGTGCACAGCTGTCAGGCGCTGGGGTTCTTCTGTTGTGCAGAGGGATGGACCGCACTCAGAGATGTTTGTGGGCGGCCACATTCAGCTGAGGAGTAAAGATTCATTCTGGGAGAGCGGAGAGAGAGGTATTCATGATGTCAGTCAGTGTTTTTCATGCAGATTGTTTATCAGCAGAGGTTAGACAAATGGTTAAAAAATAAATAAAAACACATCATAATAATATTGTTACCTTCTTTTTTAGAAAATCTGTATTTTCAAATGCATAAAAACTAGATGTTATGGCTCACTTTATTGTCTCCTAAAGGAAATTTGTCCTCTGCATTTTACCCATTCTTCACTTATTCACTGCTGAAATAAAACAGAACTTCAGATACATTTTTTAGATAATAACATTAAATAGATAAAAATATAAAAACATGGCTTAAACCTCAGAACAGTACATTTAGTCAGGACTAGCTTAGCTGGAGGACTTTTGGACTTTTACCTTTGCTCCATGAAACCCTCCCAGACACAGGAAAAACTTCCATGCTTTAATTATTTAAAATTCTTTGGGTGAAAAGCACTTTCTAAATGACGTTTGACCTGATTTGACTTCCATCGGTTATCACAGTATAACCAAATGAGTTGTAATGATTTATTTGGGCCTGTTCAAAGCCTGGTTAAATATGTGGGGTTAGTGAAGACATGTTACTCTGAACTTAGACTTTAGACTTAGACAAACTTAATTGATCTAAAGTGAAATTACAAATTTTGAATGGTAATAATACATTATACATAAGTTGCAAAAATAGCAAGGGACTGATTTCAAGGCATAAAAATAAAAATATAGAAATATAGTACCAAATATGCACATTATATAAGCTACTTTATGTCAGCTATATGCACTATGATTTGCTATAGCAGGTATAGAGACAAAAGCTGCACAAGAGAAAATTACATCCAATCATTTCAGCCTCATATACACTTCTTATGTGAATAGTGCAGCAGCTCAGATCCGTGCATGATAAGATTGTGTTTGGCACCGTGGTGTATGTGCGCTCTGTCAGGCAGCTGATTTGTCCTGGTGTGAAGAGGGACAGTCTCACAGTTCGAGGTGGGCACATTCTGCTGAGGTGTAAAGCTTCATTCTAGCAAAGGGCTGAAGCTGTCAGACAATATCTCCCTGTCTTTCACTTCTCGTACTTTAATTTTGTCACCGTAGCACCCTCTCTTACCGGGTGTCACCTTGCTTGTCCCAGACCGCCATCACATCTCCAATTCTGTCTTTTCTCACACAAATAATTCAACACAAAGAATTTATGACAAGTAAAGAAGAAAGAGGGAACTTCACTGCCATTCTAATATATTAAACCCCTCCTAAAAGTGTGCTCTAATGAGAGTTGAGTTTTAGACTGATATCCAGCCAAGGGCATTGTAAAATTAAAGCTGGCCTGCTGTGACATTAACATCGCTCAGTATGATACAGCCCATTCTGCCAAATCTCTCTAAACTAGAAATGATCAACTTTAACAATATTTGATGACTGCTAACTGTAAGTAAGTATTTTTTATTTATATAGCACTTTTCATAGACATATGTCACAAAGACGGGTGCCAATCGGAGCACTATTAGTCCCTTTGAACATCACTCACTCACACACCACTTTCATAGTATGCAATGTGGATGAAGTGCCTTGCCTAAGGACATTTTTTGTGACTGGCGCCCCCATGTGGCACCTGAAACTCTTAACCCTATAGAGGGATTATCAAACTATGTCACTTGGCTCTGCTACGCATGTCTACTGCAGAAAGAGCCTGTCCCCTGTGTCTTGTAGATTTCAGACTCTCCCAGGTTAGTTGAGTGTGATCAGATATGAATATATGTCCAGCTACTGAAGTTTGAGCTATTTCTTCTGTTACAGCCCCAGGCCTTCAGTTTGTATTTTTGTGTGTTTTGCTGCCATTTTGTTCCTGCTGCCTGAGCCCTGGTCCCTGATTGGTGGAGCATCCTTCACCTGGCCCCGCCTCCAGCCTCCTCCCCCTATTTAAGAAGATCACAGCTCCTGTTCAGGGCTGCTGGTGTTTGTGGTTAGTGCCAATGTGTCTCATTTGTGTCAGTCACTGTGTCTTTGTGTTAGTGTGTGACTTTTGTGTGTTGAGACACTCAGTTTTGTTTAGTTCGTTCTGTTTTCTGCCTTTTGATTTGGTCACTCGATTCTGTTTGTGGGTTTGTGGTTTTCTTTGGGACATTTGTGGATTTGGTTTATTTTTGTGTCCCTTAGTTAATCACTCGTTTTGGGAACCCACGTGACACATTTTAGCACAAAACTTGTTTTATGTTAAACCTGTTGTGTTGTTTCTTAACTTGGTTTAGTTATGGACATATTTTACCATGTTTTGTTAAGTTAAACCTTTTACACACCTGTTAATTAAACCTTACTTATTTATTCCATTTTCCACCTTGGTGTTTTTTGTTACTTCCCTCACCCTAGCAGAGCTGGGTCATAACACTTCTCATCATTTACACACACTCTTGCATTTAACACATATGGGTCATTACGGCGTATCTCACTTATCTTAATCTTAATTTAGCATCATAACTTATTTTATCACACAATGATAAACTGTTTATTACTCTGAAAACAGCGTTAGCTTGTCTTGCAACCTCATGTTACCTGCACAAACGGTGGCACTTTCTGCACTCAGGTTGCACGTGCATTTGCTGTGTTGATAAACAAATAATCCGTCTATATGTCAAGACAATTTCCTTTTGGCTGGTTAACAGCAAATTGAATTCTTATCTACCATCCCCCTTGGTTTTAAAAAAATCATTGTAATTCCTCATTCTTCCAGGAGTGGTCCAAGGTAGAAAAGGTTTCAAAGTTGGTAACCTGGACAATGTTTTGAAATTGAGTCAAGTAATTTACATTTTAAACATTTTTCCCCTCAACTCCAACTCTGTTATGATATCAAGTGAATGCAACATATTACAGTGTAGCGTATAGCCTAACTTGTGAAAATGCAATAGTTTGTTGAGAAATGGAAAAGCTCAGCCAGCCTTGTGGAGTCTGTAGTGTTTAGAATATATCTGGTATCATAAGAAGTATCCCAACCAGGGGAACATTTGCCAGATCTAAATCAGAAGAGGCATCATTTATTAGGTTTTATGTAAGGCACTTTGCAACGGCACAGCTGGAGGTGGCATGTGCCGCTGAAACTTCCCCGAGTTTTGGGTGAGAAGAGAGCCAGCTCATTTCAATAATGTTTAGCCGTAAGTCAGAGCATGTCAGCTGACTCAGGCAAACACACTTTCTCTGGCTGTAAAATTTTGGCACAAACTGTTCACTTTTGACTCACAAACTTGAATAAATCAGAGTTCAGCCTTGAAGAGTCTCCTGCTTAGTGCTCCTCTTTTCTGCAGAGAGCACCAACAGAATATCACAATAGCCAAAATCACAATATGGTGTTTGTGCATTTCACCAGTACACGCTGAAACCTCCTGATCCAAATGCACATCCACTCCAGGATTTATGATACAAAAAATACTGCAGCTTGTTACCAGAGCTGAAATAGATGTAAGCCATGTTTGAAATGCAAATTTGCAAATGGCTAAACAAGCTTTTTGTGACCAGGCTAAGCAAATGTATTTGCCTCATGAAAAATCCAGCTGTGGGGTTATACTGGGCTGAAGTTTGGCCCTGGGAAATGCACAAACCCACAAGATGGAACAGTCAACGAAAACAAGTGTAACTACAGCACGTAAGTGACAGCAGGACAGACACAGAAGCAACACAGTCAGTTAATTAGAAAACTGAATTGACAGATGTCTTTCAAAAATGTGATTTGAAAACAATATATTTATATTTATATAATCATCCTTTAGTGATGGTTCGTCATACATCATACATTATTTTCAAAAATAAAATGTGTAGCAATAACCATCCGTTTATATAACATTGCATCATGCAGTGCAATAGCAGCAGTGATTTTTCTTTTCAGGTTAAAAGGACCTACAGCTACTACACTGCAGTTAAGATGGGGTGAAAGTATTTCGCATCATACTGTGTGATTTATTGCTGATTGCTAATGGCATATTTAACCAATAATAAATCAATTGATGGCACACCCACGTGGCCCTATGTGTGTGGAGCCACAGGGACACCATTCTAGTTTAAGATCATGTAATGTGTATAATAAAAGGAAAAACAAGAAACAGAACTGTACTGTATTGTGTCAATATTCATTCACATCACACGGGTGGAAAGCTTCTTCTGTAGCCACAGCTGCCCTGGGCGCCCCTGAGGTAGACTGATGAAAGAAAGGCAATATGCCCCATCCCTTTGACCACAATCAGCAGTACACAGTACACACCATCTTCAGACAGATCAAGTGTATTGCCCAAAGACACAAAGAGAGTATGTTCTGGTCTAAGCTGGGAGCAAACTGCAAACCCTGTTTCTAGTTGATGTTTTGGAAGCATTGAAAGGAGAGCACAGAGAGCTCAAAGTGAGTTCTTATACACTACACCTATACTTCAGTTAAACAACATCAATAATATGTTTTGTTAAATGCTGTAAAAAGCTAAGGCAGTATTTTGACATAGTTATTTAAGTCATTTAAAGCAGCATTCCCTTTATCAGTGTAGTGAGGCAGACTCTCCGTATCCAGACACACATAAAAACCCTTTTACCACAATGAGATCAAGCCCACACATGTTCTGCGGTATAAGTCCAGGTAAGTCTGATCTGTGCAGACTCTGATACGGCCTAATCCAATGCCATCTCCAGCTCATTTGGCCCCGTGTGCTGGAGACATGTGCACAGATAGCCAACCAAAATAGAATTAGTCTAGATTTAATAGAGCTGCATTGGCCGATAGAGGAGCCTTTCCAAGAATTAACCCTGGCTTTATTGTCCAAACGGAGACAGGTGCTGGAGAAAGACACTGCCTGCAGATATCATTAAGGAGAATATTGTAGAGGGGGGTAAGAAAAATGCAAATCATGTCTCAAGAACAGAGGTGAATATTATAGTTGAATCAATATCGCACACAATCAGACTCTACTCAATGTTATAATGCACACAGAGAATCTAAATCGAGATTCAACACCAGTTTTATAAATCAATAGGAACATAACAAACCATAACACTGGCAACAAATACAAGTAAACCTATGGAGAGTAACACTGCCAATATGTATTATTTGTGGACTAAGCAAGTGTGATGTCTCCCATAGTGTTTGAAACTGTGAAATAAAAACACCAGGGTCATGTAGAGCACGTTAATACAAACATTTAAGACCAAAATGATGAGGGTCACAGCAGTAGTTATATAGAGAGGGGTGACACTTTTTCATTTTAAAGTCAGTTGGAATCAAAGTCGATGGAGCCGGAAGCGTGTCCATGTTCACTTATTTATATATACATTTATATTATAAATAAATATATACATTTACATTTATATATTTATCTATGGGCACATCTCAAATTATATACATGTATTTAAAATATCTATATTTTTAGGACAGTGAGATTTAATGGAACATAGATGCAGTAATGGGACATTTTCCACATTTTACCCTTTAGACTTTTCCAAATTTCATCATTTGCCTAATTCTTATAAACATACTCTTTAATACTGTATAGGTGCACTGAAGATTATGCAGTTAATCGATTTCTAGAGTTTTTTTTTGTTTTTTAATGTAAGAACCAAAAAAAAGTCTGACAGTTATATATGCAACGTTTTTTACACTATTCTCAGAAAAACTAGATGTTAAGAGTTTTATCTTGCACTTTATGTTGTTTATTCATTAACTTAATGAGTCGGACAGTTTTACATAAAGCAGGTCACATACCAAAGGAATGCTAATGTGTTAGAGAACTATAATGAAGAAAATACAACTACTTTTATAGATATTTTTGAGTTGTAAATCTACTCATATTGAATAAATGTAAGGTAGATCTGTGGGCATGTGGAGCATTCCGGGCAGAGCGATGATAAATCCACAGAAACAAGGAGGAGACAGACAGGAGGGTCCACAGTGCACCTTTAGGTACACTGTGGGGTGTAGTGCAAGGTGGGTGTAGCGTGTTGCCAACTCTGTGCAGCAGTTCTGGTCAGACTGGAAATCAAATTGCCAAGTATGCAAATTATCCCAGGACTCTACTATCCATCCAGTTTAACATGATTCAAAAAACAGGATAAGCAGAGATAAAACTGGCACATTATTGATATTTTCCACTGAATGTAAGTCAATGGGACAAACGCATCATAGAGTCATGCCCGGTATAGACTAAGGCCATCTGAACCCCGTGCTCCCCTCTGTACCGACAGTGGTCCTACCTCTTCTCATTCATGCCACGTTGAACCAGATCGATGGGTGAGCCCAACATTCAATAGTAACTACATTAATCCACCACTGGGCACAGCCAGACAGCCACTCTCTCTGCCTCTGAACCGCAGCATGGGACCTCTATTGGTTTAGCGAGAGTCGGAGGGACGTGGAGATAAACGAATGAGTACAAAGCTCCCAAAAATGTCATTCTGTTCGTCTGGATGCCCTTTGCAAAGACATCCGGTTATGAGCTCAAAAATCGACCTACTCCTGGAGACCGAGTTTGTGCAATTTATACACTTCCTTTCCTGTAAATCATGACCAGAAGACTGTCCTCTTTTGGCCTGCGTGACATATTTATGTGCGGAACATTAAGCGGTCAGAGGAGTTATGACTTGGTCTGCATGGAAGCGGAGGATAGTCTCATTTGTTGTCTGGACGAGTGGATAGGTCAACAAAATGTCAGATGTGAGAGGCAGTGTGATTCCCTATAGTCCTCAGCGTGGTCGACACTGATTCAAGCTACCTAACCTTAACCAAGATAAAACGGTATCGCATATACACACTCACACACACACAAAAAAAAAAAACTATTATTTATGTCCATGATCATCTAAATAAAATCATTTGCCTAAACTGCTTTGCTTATAGGATTTTCAGTAAGCCTAAAGTTAAACCATTGGCTAAATTCTAAAGACACTGTAAAGTGATATTTACTTACACATAATGACCCAGCAGTTCGTTTCACGGCTCTTTTATTTACTTTTAATGTTGTTTTGGCTAATGCATCTGTACAGACTTTTCGCGCGGCTGCTGCAAAAACGGCAGATTTTGTCGGTCGATCGCAGAAGTTCAGTTTTGTCAACTAGGCAAAAGTTTTTTTTCTTCATTTTCATTCATTTAATATTTATTTTGCTATGAATCCTACCTAGATACTGAGGGATTACACAGACAGTCCCTTTTAGACCCTCAGATGACATTTGCAATGGCAAGTTATCGGAACATGCACATCTAACGTACTTTATAATTGATAAGATTTTCCAGTTTGGACATGTGTGGAGAAGAGCCATTGGAAATATGGACGTTGACGTAGGAAGTGTCGGAAAGGAAAGAGATTTATTAGAAAAGAATTGCAGATTTGGGCAACGGAGCCATCTTCTTCTTGATTGGTCAATTTCATTTGGGCTTTTTTTCCAAGACATACTTCATGCAATTTCGGTTTAATCTCTTTTCTCCGGACTAACCCTGTTTCCCTTGTGTGCATTGCATTAGAGCAGAAGTTGAGCATGGATTAGCTGGGAGAACCTTATTACCGTTGAGCTAACCGTATCAAAGCTACCTTTCTTCCTCGTGAATCACCTTCCCAATGAAAAGAAACTCTCTGGATTCACTCAGGAGGACAATTTGCAGCAGCGTGCCAGCCGCCTGTGTGAGCTGGCAAACACTTTAATGAACCCATTACAGCCAATACTCATTTCCCTGACTGCATTCACAGAAACCCTGCTCTTCTGCTGTACACACTCGTCCTCTCTCACTCATCTTCTCTCTCTCTCTATAGTCCGGGGTCCAGCTCCTATAAACAACCTAATGGCACTCACTTTAAAGAGACCTCAGAAGTAGAGCCAGTTAAGACTGCAACTTTTATTTATCTGATCTGTCTCCCACTGCAGCTCCGTGAGGGAGACCACGGCGAGGGGGAATCTGTGCGCTAATGGAGAAGGAGGATTCAAGCTGGAAGTAAATAGAAGTAGAAATAAAAAGCGGAGAAATGAAGTCACATCACACTTGTTTTTTTAAATATTGATTCACAAGAACAGTCAGCTGACAAATATGAACAGCGTTAAATATATATGCAGGGTTTTATTAAAGTATTAAAATAACTTTAATTAAAGAACCATTTTTATGTGGAAAGTTACCTGCCACTCGCTTTTCTCAAATCAAATGTATTTGTATAGCATATTTAAAACACCCAAAGCTTACCAAAGTGCTGAGCAACATTTATAGTGTAATAAAACTAAGCAAATAAGCAGAATTATAATGATACAAATAATAACAGCAAGGTGCCAAGGTGTCTCTTCCTAACTCTGGGCAAATGACAAGGAGTAAAGGTACATTTTGAGCAAGGATATAAAGGGGATGGGACACGGGGGTGAAAGAGTTAAAATATATAGGAAGGTGCCATGGCATTAAGACTCTTAAAAATAATCATTAAAATTTTAAAATGGATTCTAAAATCTGTGGAAAAGTGAATCTGCTCTCAGAATGCAAGTATTTTTAGACAGAAGATAGATGTAAGGTTAGTTAAATGCCATTCTGTGGAACATTCCAGGCAATACAATACCCAGACTCATGAGAGCCGCCATGAGAAAAGACATTTAAAGAGTAATTTAAAACAATATTCTTTGGACGTGAACTATACGCAGCATAACAGGCTGGTTTCTTATACTACTCTATATCGGGGATGATGTTTAACACAAAATACTTGTGTGTTTCAAGTGTTTCAGTTTGCTGTTATAGACACCATTGAGGACCATTCAGAGGATATAATATTGTTATTGTTATTGTTCATTGTTGGAAGTCGTCCGAATTTGTCATCATTTTAAAACCAATGGACTGGCTGCTCCCCCATACACAGTCCATTATGCAAAATATAAATGAGCTCATCCAACTCTATAATTATAACAAAAATGCAGTTGTATGAGGAAGATTTTACCTCCTGTCATTCCACCCCACTCCTCAACTGTCATAAATACCTGTTTGTGTATTAACAGTACCTACAGCACATTGATTTGAATAAAAAAAAAATTGAATTGATTTGAAGTAATAAAAACAAAACATTAAAACAGACCTAATGGCTTTAGATCAGAGCTTACATTTTAACAGAACTAACTGAAGTGAATTTATAAAGATGCAGTAAATCCATTGTTTCACTTACACATTACATTTTAAAGATCTTCAGCTCCTCTTTCATGCATGAGTGGACTTGCTCTAAATGCGTGATTTAATTTGGAAGGATTTGCATGGTTTTTTTGTATTCTAGACTCCTGTGTCCTTCCCGTTACATGGAAATCTGCGCCCTGTAGCTTCATGGGAAAACCAGCCTCACCAAGCGCACGGCCGAAAACACCTCTGATAGGAATTGCGAGAGTTTTTCCTCCACTAAACCACTGCTTTTGTCTTTCCTCGGGGAGTGTCACATTGTTAATTCATGCCGCATGAAACATTTAGAAGCCCAACTCCTCTGCTCCTTTCTTAATCAATGCAAGGTAGGAACGCAAACAAAAGCTTCACGACTGACTTCCTCCGCTGATTTACACTATCATATCCCTAACACAGCCCCAGCCTCCGTCACGCCAACAACCACTAATATGGAATAATGTGGAAGTTCCTCCGAGCTACTGCAGGTGTTTATGGAGATTACAAATCAGCAGTCGTACTCTGAATGCCTTCAAACTGTTTTTAAATTGGAGGAGTAATAAAGCTGCTGTGTCTCATATTTATACTGGCTTTAATTATGCATGTAGTAATAACTGGAGATATGATCCAACAAGTTTCTGGGTTTGTCCTGTAGAGAGTTTAATGACACTGAAGGTGGCCAAAAGTAATTCAGAAGTTCCTTTCGTTAATGAAGATACGTAGCTACCTGGTCTAGGCCATATTCTTATTGATGCCTTTACCTATTGTACATGTCTTTACCTGCACCTACTGATGGAATAGTGCATGCAAAAGCTCACAAAATAGTTTGATTTGAATATTTTTGTGCTAATAAACTGCTGTATACATTTTTATATATAGTGTTTTACAGATATTGCAACAGCTCATCCAGTTTTATGGTCAAAATGTGCTGTCTGCATCTAATCTTTAAGTGTTTTATTGTCAACGAATCAGGATGTTTGGTGTTAGCTGTTTTTAACATACAGCAAAACTGAAATAAACACATTATAGTGAATCGTGCGGATGCTGGGGTGAGTTAGGAAAAAGAAGAATAACTTTATCACTGCATGCATTTATAATAAGGCTCATCCGTTTATTATTATCATCAGGTACGACACCTTTAACTGAAGCAAATAAATGCATTTGTTTGGTCTCTGGTTAATGTGTAGGCTTTAATATGTTTTCTAATACAGTAAAATGTCAATTCCACCGAGATGGTTTCGCTATATAAGAACATTACTTTTGTGTGTGTGACAATCTAATGGCGGCTGTTGTCCCAAATGCTCATATTTGGATGAATGATGCGCATATAAAATCAAGAAGCTGCACATTCGAGATAGAAAAGTGAAGGAATTCCAGTCTGCGCCGTCCCAGAGGATTCCCATCGGAGCAGGTTGGTGTGATGGGTTCCGGCCCAGTGCAGCCCATTCCGATAATAAAATGGCTTGTATTCTTGGAACTGCCGCTACACACACAACGAAACATGCAGATTAAAAGACAATATTTTTATAGGCTTGTATACACTGCTGCTACTACTGAGGAGAGCTACAGTCAAACCTGTTTATCACAAGGAATAAATCTATCGTAGTTAAAACAGGAGATGGCTTACTTACTGAAGGCTAATTTGAAACTTTGCAAAATAGAAAGATGACACTTTGATTACCACATGTTGCTCCTTGGGCAAGTCACTTTACATTTATTCTGTGTGTGTGTTCTGTTCCGTTATTCTGGTTTTTAGAAAGATTCATTTTCAGCTGCGAATTTGCCATTTGCGGGTAAAAGATGGGTACAAACGAAGGGAA
>JACN01121610.1:0-10211 GCA_000787155.1 Scartelaos histophorus
AGAAGGGTAGGATGAATACAAGGAAAAGACTAGACAACCATTAATCATTATTTGGAAGACATTTTGAATACAATACGACACAGCTCGTGTGTTTACGTTTACAAGATACGTTAATTACCCCATAAGAATAACTCGAGCTGCTTACGTATAATATTTCACCCCGAAGTGTCACGCTGTCAATCATTTCAGTTTATATCGTCTCCAGTTACGCGTTGTGGCCTTATCTGCTGTCTCCAAACACCAGCAGCCAACCTCTTTCAAATAAAATATAATACAATATTAATACAACTGAAGTGACACAACGGAAGAGTGGAGGCGCATCCTCGTGTCTCCTTCCCGCGTTGGTTTTAATTGTCAACAAAATATACCCGGGAGGGGAGCCACGCAAAAGCGTCTTTCTCCCGTGCGTAAAACCAAACAGTTGCGCACGCGTTCCATGTCTCCAAAACGCAGCGCCATTATCTCTCCATTATCTATTTATCGTTTTTGCTGAAGGGTTTCCTCTCAGTTCTCCACGGAGCATGCGCCTTCTTCTCTCTGGCTCTGTGTAGCGTCTCCTCACAGGGCCTGGTGATAATATGGAGCAATTACGCACATGACGCACACACACGATGGATTTTTAGCGAGTTTTATCATATTAATACTTCAAAATGCGCTATTATATTTTGAAGTAGCAATACTCGTACATATCCTATCGTAGTTGAGCCTTATAACTAATACTGCTGAGTGGAAAAAGTGGAAAAAAATAAGTAGACTTCTGTATATCTTGATAGATACATACAAATTAAAAAGCTGATCATCTGTCATATATTAGCATAATTAATTAGGGCAATTGGCTTAATTTGCATAGTACGATTTTTTTTTTTAATATTTGACACTTGATATGTATGATTCGCCTATTTTATGTCACGTGATTAGGCCTACACTGCGTGCGTAAATTGGCAACAGATGCGTAAATCGTTACGTTACTCAGTACTACGTGAGTAATTCTCTCAAATCGACTTGTTTTATAAATCTACTCGAGTAATATGCGGGAGTATGAAGGATTACTTTCTAGTAGATAATATAGGTTACTGTATAAGCCTTCTGTATGTTCAGTCGCTCAGAATCGGATCGCTTGTCTCGCATAAAAAGTGAGTGACATAACCCCCGCGCCTCCCGCCCCTCTCCTCTGCGCCAGCTTTCCAAAATAAATCTTAATGATGTAAGAATGATAATTAGTCCGTGCGCGCCGCCGAGGGTGCTGCTGTGAGCGCGCGCGGAGGGAGAGAGGAGGAGGAGGAGGAGGGATGAGAGGAGGACACGAGGATCTGGAGGCTTTTTGAGGTCCATCGTGTCATCTGTTTGACCTGATTTAGAACCACCTGGTAATGTTCTGGTTTAGTCCTAGTTTAGACCTGGTTTAGGCAAAGGTTTGGACCTGGTGTAGTCTATTTAAACCTATAGAAATTCTGGTTTAGTCCTTTTATCTTTTAAATTACTCAGGTCGGACGTGATGGTACTTCTGTGCATTACAACCACAAGGAATGGTCCTGGTTTAGTCCTGGTTTAATCTTCATTTAGACCCATTTTAGACAAGGTGTGGACCTGATATAGTCTATTTAAACTCATAGACATTCAGTCTTAGTCCTTTTACTCATATGTTCTTGTTTAGTCCTGGTGTAGACAAGGTTTGGCCTTGGTATGGTCTATTTAAACTCACAGAAATTCAGTTTTAGTCCTTTGACTCCAGGTCCTGGTTCAGTTCCAAGGGACTTTTTAAATGACAGAGGTTAGATGTAATGGTACTTCTATGGATTACAACCACCTGGAATGGAAAGACTAAACAAAGAGGTTTAGTCTTTGTTAAGGTCCAGGGTCGATCTAGTTTAGATCTGGTTAAGGCCTAGTTTAGACCTAGTTTAGACTAGGTTTGGACCATTTAAATTAATAGAAATTCTGGTTAATTCGGATATATAGCTTATGATCCTGGTTTAGTCTACATAGTCCTGGTTTAGTTCTGGGGGTCCATCCTGTTGGTTCTTCTTCCTTGATTTCGACTCACCTGCTATGGTCCTGGTTTAGTCATGATTTGGATCTTGTTTAGACTAGGTTAGTAATGTCCATTTAAGCCCACAGAAGGTCTAGTTTAGTCCTGCATTTAGCCTGGTGTCCTGGTTTAGTTCAGGTTCAGTTCCCATCACCATGACCCTGGTTTGGACTATCCCAGTCGAGTCCAGGTTTGGCTCTGGTTTAGTCCATTTATAACCATGGAAGTTCTGGTTTAGGCACCTTTACGCTTTACCTTTAACCTACAGTAGTCCTGGTTGAGTTCTGCTTTAGTCCTAGTCCTGTCTGATCCTTAATTAGCTCTTGTTTAGTCCTGGTTTAGAAAATATTGAGCCAACGTAGAAGGAGATGAGGAGAGAAGACCACAACAATAAAAAATGAATATGCAGTGTCGTGAAGCCTGCAGCCACGCACAGCTTTATTTGAGCCACTTTAAGATTTAATGAGCGCCCCCTGGAGGTGTGTGGCAGTAAATCATGACGGTACCGGGTGAGCATTACATTTATTCAATTACAGGTGGTTTTATCGCTCAAAAATACCTAAAAAAAAAACAAAACCAGGCATTCTGACTGTGAGCGGGGTCGCCTCTCCACGGATCTGACTTGTAACTTGCTCTGGTTTGGTCTCCATGAAGATAGAAAGATTTGAAACATTCCAGACAAAGCAATAACATCTCATTTATTTGGCAGATCCTCCAACGGAAAGGTTCCACAATGCACCTTTTACTGAACCTGGGTTGCCACATCCAAGATTTTTTCTCATATTCCAACTTGTCCATGATGTCGTATTTTTTTGTAATTAAGAGTAAATAAGTATTACAGTTGTTCAGCATGTTCAGCTTGGGGCTCAGTTGGGTCATATTTATGGAATTTAAAGCAAAATATTAACACTGTTTTAAAACGGTTGTAATTTGTAGTTTTTTCTAAACCACTGCTGCTATAATGATCAGCAGTGGTGAAATGGGAATCACAAACATCATAAATAAGAATGGACCTGCAGAGTGAAAGTGAAGTGTGGACATAAACAGGTAAGTCAGATAAGACCAAATAAAATCATAAAAGACAAGTGAGTCTGGAGGTTTTTCTCTACGTTCAATTATCCTTCAGTTTCGGGGTCAGATCTCGAATACAATGTCTGCTGAACGTACGATCGATTGGGTTTGAACTCAGACGTGACATCATATCCGAGATCCGAGTTCGAAGAGCAGTGTTTGTAGATGGAAACCTCAGGCTGTAATCAGGAGACATGAGATAAATGATAAAATAATCCTGATCAAACACTATAGCAACAGTTTAGGAGGAAACAGGTGATTTCGAGTTTAGTTCCTCTGTAACTTTAGAAGCTACATTCCGCACTCAACATACAACTGCGCGGAGAAAACCTCTTGTTGCTGCAAGGCCAGAGTCATAAAGTCATAACATTTATTTTAAGACTAGACTTAATGAGGATCCAAATAAAGAAAGCGGAGACACTGCTGCTCTGCCTGGAACATCATCTCATGGTATGAAACATGAACACATTCTCAGTAGCCTCTTACATCACAAACCGAGAAGACGTTTGGAAACACGGGATGACTCTTCTGGTGTAGTTCGCGACTCTGGGCTCTACGACTGAAACCCACTGAAGTATGAATGTGCTCAGTGGTAAAATGAAGACTCCATACGTATGCGCCGTTTGGAATCATCTGGAATTTGGTGCCCTCGTTTTTTTCTAATCACATGTATCCAGTGTGCTCGGAGTTGTGCGTCAGTGGGGAAATAACAAAAACCCCGGGGGGGTTGACGTTGTCGATTAGCCGAACGTAACGGAACACTATAATAACATGGAGATGAAGAAAACCGGGACTTTTTCTCATTTTTCCAAGATTTTGATGAGTTACTAAAGTGAACAGAGCCCGGCGAAAGTTGTTGTTGCATGTTTCCAAACCTCTTCCTGGTTTGTGAGCATGAATAGAGGGTATCTTCAATGTTGTTGCTGAAATATTGTCATGGCGACCTTTTGAATCTGACGGGTCTGTATTTTCACAGAAATAGTCAAAAATATGTGTGTTTGTTTCGGTTTGTTTGGGCACTGCACCTTTGGCTTCGGCACAAACCTCACGTGATTGGTCGCCTTCCACTTGTCAGGTCCCGCCGCACCTGTCGGAACCTATTGCACCTGTCAGGCCCTGTTGCGCCTGTCAGAACCTATTGCACCTGTTGGGGGCCAAGATGGAGTCTCATGAGTTTGTGAACTTCCAAATATTGTGCGACTCAATCTTTTTGTGCAAGGTTAATTCACCATTCAGTCGATTATGGGAAAAAAAAGCAGGGCCACTGAGCCTTGTTACAGGTCTGATCTGTGGAGAGGAGAGCCCACTCCGTTAGAATGCATGTTTTTAAGGATATTTTTTATGTTATTAGGTTCATTTTTTAGACCAAGAGTTTGTTTTCATCCCTGACAGTTTTGACTCTCCCTGTGGTCTTCTTCAGAGTGACGTGATGTTGCTGATTTGTACAGATTTTGGCACTTTCTTCTTACCGGTGGATGCTGGAGGTGGAGACAGTGCCATCTGCAGTCCAACTTCCTCAGAACCATATCCCAGGTGTGTGAGAGTAAAAAAGCCCCCTTGACCACTCTGAAGAAGAACGCTCGTGAGCGGTCCAAACTGTCAGGTATGAAAACAAACTCATAATAACTTGTGAACATAAATCAACTGAAAATATAACTGAATAATTTAGATTTTGAAGATATACCATTGGAATATATTATAGAATACTGTAGGCAAAACAATAGAAAAGTTACATATCCAACTTTTTATTTAAATGGTTTATTTGAACAATCTCAAAGTGACAGAGATGGTGTTTATCTGCAACCAAAGACAGCAAACCATCTTATCTCCAGCCCAGGTCTCCATGAACACCTGCCAGTCGGGCTAAAGACCCAATCGCCCAATCACGGCCCTCTCCTCTGTCTGCATCGCCCAATCACAGTCATCTCTTATACCTGCGAAAAGGAGTATGGTGAACATCTGAATGGTCCGGGCTAAGGTTTCTGTCCCTGTCTTCTGAGAAAAGCCCATCGCAGGCTCCACACTTTGGGGAAATGATTCAAGAGACCTGTGGAATCTAACCCCCAACCTTAAGCGCTTGCATTGAGGTGGTACCCGACCATGAACCTGAGGTGTAGATTTGATTGATACTTTGCTGTGACATCACATTGGGGGTGTCCTACTTGTATAATATCTCTAATGGTGGAACGTTCGGCAATTACCGTGGAGACGCAATGCAACATTCCCAAAAAAGTGACTTGTAAAATGATCTGAAAACTGGAGATAAATACAAATTGGATGTAAACAACGCTTTTTCAGGAGCTTGTGATCAAATCGAGCATTTAGGAGTTTGATTTCCAATGAAAAGGTGAGAGACTACCTGAAAAACTGCTCAGATAAAAGTCTAGACAGAGCAGTGCAGAGAGTTAGCATCACATTTCAGGAGAATGTTGATGACATAAGCTGGAGAAGTATCAATAGAGACAGATTTGCATTGGAAAATATCAAAGGTGTAGTATCATGTAAGATAATAGTTAAAATGTATTGTACTTAGCATGAAAACAGGAAAACTACATTGCCCATGATGCTTTGCTTTGGTTCAGTGCCATTCAGTAATATTTATTGTTAAACACTGAAAACACAGCATCAACACGTGTTTTCTACAATATATAGTAAACATTTGAACTTCTCCCACATATATAATATATATAACTCTACGTTGCAACACTGGAATTAACCCACTGTGGGGCAAATAAAGTTAATTTTATCTTAATTAAAAAGGGGGTATTAACTGTTAATACATACACATTTAGATCACCATTTTACACATTTATTTATATTTGCCCAAAACAACACATTACAATGTTTTATAAGCTCCCCACTAAGTCACTCCCCCTTCAGAGCGCTATCACAATCCTGCTAATGACACTACCTCACATCACATCAGATTTGTGAAGTTGTAGTGTACAGTTTTGTATCATGCTTTTGTATATTTATGGAGAATTGTCACGTGGGAGCTTGGGTAATGTAGGTTTGTGGGTGGAGCCTTGCACAGAATCGTACCACTAACAGTTTTGTATCATGATTTTGTATATTTATGGAGAATTGTCACATGGGAGCTTGGGTAATGTAGGTTTGTGGGCGGAGCCTTGCACAGAATCGTACCACTAACTGTAAAAGGAGTTGGAATAAGGTCTGGGAGAGATCGCTAAATTATAACATAGTACAAAGCTCCAAAATGTCGATTTTTTTATTTTTGTTTTGAGGATGCAAATGATGAGACATGGTTGAAAGTGCGTTAAAAGTTTATATGTATGTTCCCTTTTGATCGTTTAGTTATTTACACTTTTGTCATTATCTAAAACATGTGATTCAGCTCAAATTTACGGTGCAGCCAGACCAAGTTACAGCTCAGAGGTGTTTGAGCTGTAAAAACACCTGTAACTGAAAAAATGCAAAGTAGAGCTGTTTAATGTCACACTGTGGAACATTTCAGGCAAACCAATGACGTATCCATAGAAACAAGCAGGTGATGGACCCCCAATCGAAAAGTTACACAGTGCAGCTTTACATTTTTCACGAGCCAAATCCAGAATTCCAGAGTGTTGGGGAAAAGTCTGGGGTGTGTTTTACCCGAGCGCTGCAGCGGGTCTGAGAGCGACGCCTGCTGATGTGATAATAGCGCTCCAAGAAAATAGTCCCTCTCTTTCCGACCATAATTCCCGATGATAAACGCTCACTCCTCCGGCGCTTCCCCGAAAATATTATGTCGCCAACGGCAACAGCGGCACATTCTGAGCGGCGGCCTCCGTGAGTGTGTGTGAGTGTGTGTGAGTGTGTGTGAGTGTGTGTGAGCGACTCGGGTTTCAGAGCTCGGACCTGATCAAAGGAGCGGGGAGGGGAGGGGGGGGCTGTGAGGACCAGGGAGGCCCCCAGCAGCAAAACAAACAGCCCCTTCACCTGCACCTCCTCTTCACCACAAAACACAGAAACAAATAGAGTTACTGAAACAAGATTATTCTACACTTTTACTCACTGTACTGTCCAAGTATATTCACACATGCACATTCACTTTTTGTATATTGCACATATTAAAAGTTGTCCACGGTTGTATTGTTTTAAAAGATTTATTGGAAACTTTTTAACAAGTGTCGCGCAGTTCTGGTCAGACGGGCACTTCCGGTTATGGTGGTCGTCGGTGTGCGGAGACAAACAATTACAATTAAGAAATGTGCAATATATGTGCCTTTTAAAAATGAGTTGTGTCTCGTACGTGTTTGTGTGTGTGTAGCGTAAATGTTTTTCAAAGTGGTGTGCGTATGTGTCGAATTTGTCTGCGCTTTTATTCCCTGTGTCTTGCGTCCAGGTGGCCAAAAGATTCTCCGGGGATCAGACGCCGTTTGAGGCCCCATCCACACTCGTGCGTATTAGAGTAGTTTTCGTTGTGGATGCAGAGTTCGTCCAAACTAATCCCATGGAAAACGATCTGGTGCCGACAGTTCCCACGAATTCATCTGAGCACGGATCTGATCAGGCACCGTGTGGACGCCTGAAAACGCTGATACGCTGACGTAGGAGCTCTAGTTGCCTCCTTATTGGACCACATCACTGTGACTTACGCCTTCCTGATTCTCTGGGTTCGTAATATTGATCATGCGGCGCTATTGAGGAAAACAGTTTAAACAAAAGACAAACGGGAAACAGTGAAGCTAGAACTACTTGCTCGTCGACCATGGAACAACTCAACATCATCGTCGGTCCACGAAAAGACTTTTTTCACTCTTGGCATCTTCTCGAAATCGGCTTCTGCATCTTCAGTCGCAGAGCTCCACTTCCTTGTTTTTACAATGTGTCTGGAAGTAAATTATTTCCGATATGTGATACGGTGATTCGTTTCGGTGTAAACGTAACCTGGGAGTTCTGGACCGGCTCGAGACATTGGACATTTGGACATTTTGGAATTTGGTTTATTCACTCTGTATTTTTTTTTCAGTGTTCAGTTTTAGGGTTTTATCTTTTGTATTTGGGTTTTATATTTTTTATTTTTATTTGACATATCCTTTTGTTCTGTCTAAGAATGTCAACTTTGGTGCATGTGGGTCTGGTCACTGTTGAATCTCCCAGAGTTCCGATGAAGTGGATTAGCCAATCAGGGACATGCGCGGCCAAACAAATATGGCATCTTACGAGAAAAAATAAGAAAAAAAATATCAGTAATAAACACTAAATCTACTTTTTTCACTACTAAACTGTTTATACCATGTTTGAATTGCATTATCCACTGTTATTTTTTGGTTATTTTAGCGCAAACTTGGTAAATTTGCAGCTTTCTGGCCAAAAATTGTTGCCTCTGTGATTTCAAGTACTATGTGACATCACTCAGCACTGTCCTGATTACAGCCTGGTGTTAGACCAATCACGCTGTTTCTTATGCCACCAGGCCCCGCCCCCTTGTACGAGCGGTTTTTAAGCCTCATTTATCTCATTCACTTCCCATGACCGAAAAATATGACGTCGCTAATGGCAACAGTTGAATACATAACGGCGGTCGCTCTGGTTTGAGGTCGGCTGCAGATAGACGATTAAAAGGGCCTGCGGCGGACGGGCTCATCCCATAATAGCAGCAGCGGCAGTGGTTACCGTGGAGACAAGCCGCCGGTGAGGTACGAGGCCCCGCCCACTGAGGTTATGTCATGTCAGAGGGCTATATCTGTGACAGGTGTGGTCAGCGCGGTCAGTCACTAAAACTGGACTTGACCAGCTTCATATACTTATGTCATAACACAAATAATGGACGTTCTGTAGGACGGACGGGCAGTTTTAGAGCGACACGGTGTCTGTGTCTTCTCAAAATTGTTTTATTATCTCAAAACAGTTCATCAGGTTTAAGAATTGTACATTTAGAAGTTTTGAGAATTTGAGATTTGAAATGTATAAGTTTACAAACAGCTAAAGTTGACCAAACTGAATTTTATTTATTCTTAACGGCAAAAAAACGTGTTCAAGCAGTTTATTATCTCTGGTGTTTTGGTGTTTCCTGAATTCTGGAGGTTCTGAGCTTCACGTGAGGCCTGGTCTGTCCACAAACTGAGAATGAGACAAATGCAGGATGTGTTTCTGTCTGCAGGTTAAAGCTCTGGAGACACAGGTTCAGCTGTGCTTGAAGCAACTTTCTTTTTTTTTAATGCACTAGATGCACTAGATATAGTGACTGACCATCAGCTGGTCAAACAAACTTGTTTCTAGTGTACTTTATGTTTTTTTCACTACTACTACTACTACTACTACTACTACTACTACTCCTTCTAAATGATTTGTGTTGTATATATTACTGTAAGTTCCGTGCTCTCAGTTCTTTTAGAGGCTTTACTGGAGACCTGGACCTGGACCAGTACCTACATGCAGTATTTAACACCTCCATCAGGACGAGCAGGAGGCCTGTGGAAATGCACCTTTAAAATAATAAATGTATTAAATAAATCCAGTGCCTTGAGAAAGTATTATCCCCCTTGAACTTTTGAACCTTTTGCCACATTTCAGACTTCAAACATAAAGTTATAAAATTAGATTTTTTTGTGACGAATAAACACCACGTGGGACACAAACGTAAAGTGGAACAAAATATATGTGATATTTAAACTTTTTTTTACAAATAAAAAACTGAACTAACTAAACTAAACTTCTCCATAACTTCTTAAACTTCTCCCTGTTCACCTTCACTGCACCGAGGGGAAGAAATCATTTAGAAATCTGTAGTTTATTTCTAGAAATGTAACAAAAATGTATTGCAGATTTTTCATAATAAATATAAATATCCCATTATATGTGAGAGGCAAAGCAAATTTGAATATTTCAGATTTTTTTAAATGTGAAAAATAGGTCATATGTAATTTTGCCGACATATTGGACAAACTTAAAAATGATTTGGGGAAACTTATTTAGTATTTGAGTAAACTAAATCCATCAGAAAATTGGTCTTAAAATTCAGATTTCACAAACTTTTTTTGGAGTTGAAAAGTTAATAAATCAGAGTTTAAATCATATAAGAACAAATCCTTCTGTAGTGTGGGTCAAAAGTTTAAGATTGTAAAGTAAAGTGTAATTGTATAAATACTACTACTACTACTACTAC
>JACN01101674.1:0-13751 GCA_000787155.1 Scartelaos histophorus
AGGACCACCTCACAACTAAACTGGGGCTAAACTAGACTAAAGCAGGAATAATCCTAAACCAGATCAGGACTAAACAGCACTCAAATTAGGACAAAATCAAATTAAACCTGATTACTTAGTCCTGATGTAGAGACTTGGTTTAGTGCTTGTTTAGTCCAGGTTTAGTCCTTATTTTCACGAAGCGTTTGCATGAGTAAACCCTGTACTGCAGTTTAAAGTCCAGTCATCTGTCAGTTATTGAGCTTTTATGATTGAACAGTAGTTTCACTGTTTGATTTTTGCTCTGAAGTAGGTCAACGCACTCAGAACAGACCTGGAGTTTTGTTTTGTTTCATTCATTTTGTTTGACTCACACTTTATCATTAGTCTGTCTGCAAAGCTCAACATGCTGTTCCACCTTGTGATGTCACGAAGTGGTAGTTTTGAAGCTGAACAGCTGCCGTTTACCTTTAGTTTAGTAGAAATTGGCAATTCAAGGTCTGAACGTCTCCAAACGACTCCAGTAAAAAGACAGTGGAGCACTTCCTGTGTCACCTCATGACATCACAAGGTGGGACAGAGTGTTTTCTGTTTGAGAGAAGCACCTGAGAGGATATTTGTGCGCTAAATGTTACAACATAGATCAGAAAATGTCGTAATATGGAGGCTTTAAAAGACAAGCCCTCTGTTTGTACAGCGTGTAACTTATTTAACTTACTAATCATTGTCTTACAGCACATAAAAACATAAAGTAAGTTAAATAAAAACATAAAGTAAGTTAAATAAATGAGCTCTTCTTCATATGGTTTAGATTCTGGGGTCATACTGGGGCCGTGTTTGTTTGTAGAACTTTACTGTGGTGAATCATGCAGACAATCCTGTGTTTGGAGAAGAGAAATTACACAGCTCACTGCCTCCTCTAACCTCAGTCATTTGTCTCGTAGAAAGAATTATCTGTTCAGTTAGTTTGATTATTACCCTGGTTACTCTTTACAAACACATATGGCTTTTTGTATTTTATTTTATTTTATTACAGGTGTTTTAATGGCTCAAAAATATCCACAAACATCTCTTCTTACGTTTAATGGGTTCGCCTCTCCATAGACTTGGCCCGTCTTCCTGACTTGTTGGTATGTGCTTGTCTCCATGGAGATAGATAAATTGAATGCCATACTGCAGAACAACTCAGTTTTTTGTGTCTATTTATACAGAAAAAGTCCAATAAAAATACCAGACTCTCTTTTTCATGAGCGCCCTGTTTTAGGCCCATTTAAAATTATCCTTTTTTTTCACTTTAAGGTAATAAAAGAGCAGATATGCACTATAAACGGATTATTGAGTGCAGAAAGCGCCGCTGTCTGCGCCTTAAAGTAAGTTATGATGCTAAACTAACATTACCGAGTGGGATTTGTCTCAATAATCCATATGCGTTAAATGAAAATGACAAGAAAAAATGGCTCCAACTTCAGTAGCCGTAAATCCACTCATACCTGATAACTGAGGGATGCACCTGACCCCGCCCCCCAGAGAGTCTCAAATCTCCTGAAATCCCGCGAGACTTTGACACGATACCAGACGGGAGGGCGGCTCTTTCTGCAGGAGACATGCGCACCTTCAAACACAAGTCCTGTCATCAGTCCTGTGTTATCTGTATCTGACGTCCTTATCTGCCCTTCACCTGCTTTTATTCTTCAAGGAGAACCGCTAATGACCTTAATTAGGACTGAATCATAGTGGATAAGGAGGCCGATATGCCACTTAATAATTTAGATTTCAGATGAACTCGCTGTCCTTAAAGAGGTAACCAAAGTCAGCTGGTTCTTCTGACTGTTCACGCTTCGTTGTGATTGGTTAAATGGCTGAAACTGACCAATGGGAGAAGGGGGCGGGAACAGTTTTTATTTGAGCTCATTTGTGCATTTGTAACATTTGATCAAAATAGCATAAAAATGATTAGGATTCAGTTTTTATCACCATATAACATAAAACTTAATTGAAAACAAATGTTAGAAGCAGATCTTTTTTTTTTTTTTCAAATAAAGTGTATTATTTTAATTTAATAATGCCACTGTCTTTGGTTTAAAAACAAAAAAAAAACTAATGGACAAACACAGACTTTTCTTACGACCTTGAGATAAACTTTATTTGGTCCTTTTTGCTGTTTATTGGTGTTTTTTGCTGAGCCAGTTCCTGTTTCCTCTCTGCTGTAGGTGAACAATGTGGAGGAAAACCGCAGTGTGCAGGACGCTCCCACTCTGCTGGTGTCCGAGAAGGGGGCGGGGCTTCTCAACGCCTCGGCCAATAGCGTGCTGTCCTACCCCACGGCGAGAATGGACGTCGGCTCCTTTGACGGGGACACCCTGAACACCAACGAGTGAGTCCCGCCCTGTGCACACGCTGAGCTCCAAGTGTTTAAAGGAGCTCTCTGTAATATCCTGTAATCTAATGGGGCAAGTTTGGCTTCAACTGTTTAAATGTGTTTCTCTTAAAGGGACAGTCCGGGATTTTGGACATAAAACCTAATCTCCTATTGAGCCAGAGTGTTGTGGACGTGTGGAGTCACTTTTTAAAATATTCCATCCAGTCCTTGTATTTGTATAGCTCGCTGGTGCTAGGCTAGTGCATGTCAATGGGTTTCGTTAGCCAGTTGCTAAAAACAGGCTAACCCTTTTCACAAAGCACCTGAGGCAAAACAATTATAGCCCCAGACTGTCGATGTAAATGTCTGTGTCGATAGAATAATTTTAGAAGTAAAACTAACTTTGCATTTTAAGGATTTATGTCTGAGCAGCAGCGAGTTGTACTTCCTGATAGCGGCGGAGTGATATCTGAGAAAATAGTCCCTCGAAATGCGACGATTCATGTGATGCAAGATTATTATTTTTTCAAACATTATTTTATCGACACAGACATTTATCTGGATAGTCTGGTGTTATAATTGTTTTGATTCAGGTGTTTTGTGGAGCGGTTGAGAGTGTTTTTAGCGGCAGGCTAGCAAAACCCATTGACATGCACTAGCCTAGCACCAGTGACCTCTGCAAACACAAGGACTGGATGGATTATTTAAAAAAGTGACTCTGGCTCGCGAGGAAATGAGGCCCTATGTCCAAAATTCTGGACTTTATTTTTTCATGCTGCCCTGCTTTTTATTTTAAATCCATAGTAAGTGTAACCTTTTTGCCTTTTTCCATGGAAATGTTGTTCCTTTGGCTCAAATATTCCACAGTATAAAACTTCTCTATCTCTGTGGAAAATGTTCTCAAATATGGTTTTAACTCTCTAGGCCGTCCATCTCCAGAAAGTTACACTACCACGTTGATACTGAGGAGAATTATAAAGATACATATGTGTGGGAGATATATATATATATAAAAAAAAAAATCATATCACAATTTTCTTGATAATGATTTCAGTTTGATCACATTTCATGGAATCATCATCAGGTTTGGTTAAATCAGTTTTTCTACATCTCCAAAGTTTTAAATGCTCTGTTCCACCTTGTGATGTAATGAAATGTAGTTAAGTTTATTTATTTTTGATTTTTTTTTAAAGTTATAAACATATTGTCTCCATACTTACAGAACATTCACAAGTTTAAGAAAAAACAAAAAACAAAATAAAGAGAACAAAATTGTCAAAAAAAATGTGAAACGGAGTAGAAAAGCAGTAGAAAGAACCACAGCTTTTTAAAATCCTACTCATACAATTTCCAATAATTCATGTAAATGATATTCAGTGTTTCAGAGCTTTTATAGTGTCTCTTTATACATTTAACATTTTTACATTAGTTGGAAAAAACAATCAAAAAAGGGATAGTTTTAAAGTGAACAGCTACGTTTTACCTTTTGTGGAGTAGAGATGGGAAATTCTAGAGCTGAAATTATCCAAATCATTTTAATTAAAGTGTATGGAGTTTAAAATCATAGTTCGAGATAAAAGAATTAAAGCATGAACGGGAAAGATTTGTGTTTGGGGTACAGATGGGAAATTCTAGAGCTGAAATTATCCAAATCATTTTAATTAAAGTGTATGGAGTTTAAAATCATAGTTCGAGATAAAAGAATTAAAGCATGAACGGGAAAGATTTGTGTTAAACATGTGTGAATGAAACAAAACACAACTCCAGGTCTGTTTGTGATGAGGAAACAACTTTATAACACAGAGAAAATAGTTTGATATGTGAACTTTACGCTGAAATTTCAATAAAAACTCCAGTACTAACATCATTGTAAGTTTCAGCTCTTCAGGCTTTATGACACTGAAACATGTGACTCAGTGCAGCTCTATCTAATCACAGTCTGTGCTTAAACCCATTGAAACATACATATTGTCCAAGTCCCAACTACAAACTGAGACCTTTGAGCTGCTTCCTCATGTTTACTAGATTCTACTGAGAACAGGGGAGACGGGAAAACACTCGACAGCCTCTTCAAACGCCTCTTTAAAAGCTATTTCCATCTGTACTGACCTGCTTTTTTGATGACTAATTCTACAGCGAAACATGTAGTGTAGTAGTGTAGTGTTTTTCTCATTCTTCCATTGTTGCTGTTGTAAGGCAAAGTCAGTTTATTTGTATAGCACAAAAGGAATTCAAAGTGCTTTACGGAATAAGAAATGCAACACATAAATAATTAAAAAACCAAATTAAAAAAGCGAAAAACATTAAATAAGAGTGAAGAGTGCAGAATTGAAACTTTTTTGAGCCTCTTCAGGAAGATTGAAACACTGAAAAATGACGATTTTTAGCTGATAATGGATATTTTTGAAAGTTTAAAGGTCCTAAATGACGCAAAATTGACTCATGTGAGCTTTAAGTCGCGGTATAATGTCTGTACCTCCTCAAAAAATACCTGTTTATTACTGTGTCTACGTCTCAAAACGCTCTGTTCCTCCTTGTGATGTCATGAAGTGGTGGTTTTCGAACGCTGGAACAGTTATAATGTCATTTTTGTGCAGAATTGGCACTTGAAGCCCAAACCACATGATTAATTGAGGTATAAACCAGGACTAAACCACGATTGAACTTAAACTAGACCCAAACTGAAACCAGGAAAAATCCTAAACCAGGACAAATACACGACTAAACCAAATCCAAATGAGGAATAAACGGCAACAAAATAGGACAAAATAAAATTAAACCAGATTAGTCCTGAGGTAGAGACATGGTTCCAATTTAGCCTAGGATTATAAAGTCATTTTTGTTCAGTTTTGGCAATTCCAGGTCTGAAATGATCCAAATGATTCAAGGGAAGGTGTGTGGAGCACTTCCTGTATCACCACATCATGACATCACAAGGTGGAACAGAGCGTTTTGAGACGTAGAGACAGTTACTCAAACATGTGCGAATGAAACAAAACTCAACTTCAGGTATTTTTTGAGGAGGTGCAGACATTATACCGCGACTTAAAGCTCACACGTGTCAATTTTGCGTCATTTAGGACCTTTAAACTTTCAAAAATATTCGTTATCAGCTAAAAATCATAATTTTACAGTGTCCAAAAAGTTTCAATTCTGCACTCTTCACTCTTATTTAATGTTTTTCTCTTTTTTAATTTCGTTTTTTTAATTATTTATGTGTTGAAGACTGTTTTCTGATTGAGAGAAGAGCCTAAATACGCAGGGTTTATGTGTTAAACTGTGTTAAACTTTACTGGAGGAGGCTCTGCTCACATTTCAGACGTAAAACACCAGTAATTGTATTGAAGTTTAATGTGAAATATTGTCGAGAAAACTGTAACACGAGATGTGAAAAGTTCCATATCGGTTCGTTAAAGTGAACGTATTATGCAAAATCAGCTTTTTCTGAGTTTTTCAAGTAGTTTCCTTTCCCCATTTACCCTCTTGAGGTTCTATTTGAAGCAATTTGTGAATGTTTAAGCTACGTTATATCACATTTTCAAGTATCGCCGACCTCTATTTTCACCAGCACCACCTGCTTTGCACAATCAGAATCAAAATTTATTTGTATTTCAGTATAAAAAAATACACAGAAATGAAACACTGCACTCAAAAGCAGCATAAATATTACCGTAATAACAGGAAATACAGTCTTTTGTTACAATTCTGCAGCGTTGTGTAGTCGTTTTGGTACAAATGAAAAAAAAAGTGTTATTTGCAAGTGTGATCTATTTAAAATGTCAAAATTATAACAGGACGCTCAGGTGTCATAGACTATAAATATACGGCGCACACGTTTTTCTTTAAATCTTTAGCAAACAAGAGCGAACAGTAAGAAGCCTGGAGTTAATATATCAACCTTAAACAATAAAATGTGCTGTTTGTTGAAGCGGAGGAATCCCGAGGCCTCCGTCCGCCTCATATGTGCAGCGGGATTTGGATACCTCTGTAAATCCGACGAAATGAAGCATGTTTCCTTTGTTATTAAAATGTCCGGGGTTGTTTATGGAGGTGGGGGTCGACCAAAATACTGCTCGAGTGCGTTAAATAATATTGCTCAAGCTGAAGCGCCAGAGGGGAGATGATTGTATGTTATTTTAGAGGTAGGAGAATGTCGAGGAACCATCCAAGTGTCAAATTTAGGAGGTTCTTGTGAGTTTTTTTAACAACACAACAGTTCTTGAGACATTCAGGAATAAAATATCACAAAATTTAATCAACTGGACTTTCTTTTAGCTGAATAATAATCAGAAAACCAGAGTCTAACCCCGTGTCCTTGTGTTGTGCAGGTACACGGAGAGGCTGACCCGTCCCTCTGTGGTGTCCCAGGGCCGGATCAGCTCCAGATCCTCGGACGAGACCGCCACCCGAAAACCCTCCGCCCACCGGGGGAAGAGGCGCCGACGGAACCCGGACTGGGAGGAGTCGCAGTACGAGACGGAGTACACCACCGGGGGGGAGACGGGCAACGAGCTGGACATGGACGAGTGGGACAGGTCTGTGGGAACTGATGCGACGACTGTTTTAGGTTGAACGCTGCGTTTTTGTAGATCTGGGCACAAACACAGTCAAATATGGCGACGATTTTAGGTTCTACACATTTAAAAGTCTCATATTACGCAACAATCGCCCCATTTACGTGAGAGCTTTGATTAAAAATAATTTAATTCGGAATAAAAGTTAATTCCACTTTAAAAAGACCATGTAAACACTTAATACATAATGATTATTCAGAATTAAACTTGTTATTTAAATTGAAACTTTATTCCAATTTAAGTGGGCGGTTTATTCCAATTTTAAAGCCGATTTAATTTATTCCGTGATCATGTAAATGTTTATTCTGCTTAAACATAATTCAGGTCGTTCATGTTCATGTTCATGGTCGTTCTTCTAACGCGATGACCCCGGAGCAAAACTTTGGTCTCAAACCCAAACCATTTTTCTAATAAGTCGCTGTAAGAACAACAGATAATGAAAAGCGCAAAGGCAGAAAACAGTAAAAGCGGAAAGAAAAAGCCAAACTCCGGCAGCAGCTGATTGTGAGTTTTCTTCTGTCGACGTAAATACGTTCGTTTTCCTTAATTCAGAATTATTATTTCCATGTAAACTCGAAGGAGAATAATTTAAATCCGATCTATTTAATTCAGGATAATTTAATTCGGAATTAAAAACTTCATGTAAACGTGGCCACTCTTTTAAGCCATGTTCAGATGTTGTTACCTCATCAAAAACTGACCTAGAGTTGTGTTTGTTTCATTCATTATTTACGTGTCGTCACTGTTGCTGCTGCTTATCCAATAACTGCTCCACCTGGGACCTGTCGACTGTTCCAGAACATTTTGGAAGGTTGTACCTCCAGCATTTGGCTTTGTACCCCTAAAACAGGACAGTGCAGATCCATTTACACTGAAACAATCAGGGTTTGTGCTGTTCTGATTCTGGCCCTATGGAAACGAGGCTTTTAACATCGCTCAGAAAACAGCGCAACACAAACCCTTTAAACACATGTTCAAAGCTGTTTCAAGTGTCACAAAAGTGGAACAAGATGAAAAATCAAACTTTTGTTAAATCCATAGAGAAAAGCACAGACGTCTTTTCTTCTACAAAGCTGCACAAAGAAGGATTCTCCTGAGTTTGTGAACTCAGAATATCACAAGTTTTGCAAAGACCCAGTTTCTCAGAACCTTAAACAAAATATTTGTTTCTACACCTGATCTTAAAGTGGTTATGAAACAATATACTGCCAAAAATGCAAATAAGACTCAAGTTTATAGATGTGTTTATGTACAGATAAAAAAGATAAAGTAATGAGTAAATATCAATACTGTTGTGGCCTGGGTCATGACGCATGTGCAGCTGCAGTTTCTTCAGTTTAAAAGGTTCAAATTTCATGATAATTCTCCAAATACCTGTAGAACCTCTGACCTCCTGGAACCAAATCATTTTTTTCAGAAATCCTGAGTTATTCTGCACGTTTTTTGTGCTTAAAGTGTTAAAATGTTCATGTGGTGCGACCGTCCGTCCTTAACTGATGATTTTTAAACTTCTTTAAAATGACTCTAAATCTAATCACATTTATTTTTTTTATTTTTTGTCATATTTTCTGAAGTGTTTTTAGTCCCACATGAAATTTCATCTTTCTTGAATAGATTTTTCCCCATAATATTCAAACAAATATTGTCTGAGCGTGAACATTTTTTCAAATCTCAATCTCATGTCGATATGACTCACAACTTGATTAATGTTCCAACCATGTTTTAGAAAATAAAACAACTTTGAGGTTATTTTCGGTCGCACCACATGACATTTTTTTAGGATCGGCCAATTCATGTACTTAAAAAACACTAAAAATGCTTAATATAAAGGTCAAACATAGATTTATGCTCCTGACATTGTAAATATATTGAAGCAAAGCCGCTACATTATTTCACTTTTTCTTTAACATGAATCACAAAAGGTGTAGGCTGCCTTAAGTCATTTTAAATAATCACGATTTGACCAAAAATAGCTCACGTTTTGATCCTTTTCACCTTGTTCCACGATAACCTGTGGCCTTCCAGTGCGCCGCTGTGTACAGAATAAACCACAAATCCCCTCTTACAGTAATGTACTTGCGTAGCCCTTGTGCGATCAGAAGTGCACTTTAAGCCGCCTTTAAACTGCCTGAAATATGAATGTTATGTGGCGGGGGGGAGACAGATTGCACTCCAATTCCCAGAGTCCTTTGGGATAAGACCCCAATACTCAGATTTAGAAATAACCAGAGTCTCTTGACAGTTGACTCAGTGCTGTGGTGTAGTTTTATCGCACGTATCTAAATGACATCAGATTAGAGGCTTATTACTGTACAAATGTCTATGGGTAAAACTTCCTCTGCTGCAGTGTGAGGGTTTAATCTCCTGAGGCATGTCGGTCCCGCTCAGTCCAAACCAAAGAACTGGGCCAAAGGTACAAAACTTCAGCTCGTATTAGTTAATAGTTATGTGAATGAAGGCGGATAAAACCGAGTGTTCTGAGTGTGAGTCGGGACAGTTATCAAATCTGAAAGCTGTGATTCTTTAGATTATGGGTAGAATAATGACAAAAATACCATCTTTTTTATTGCAAACTCATTGCACCTGTAGTTTAGACCGTGTCCTGAAATTTACGGTATTCTCTGAAATTTACAATGTGCAATCTGAAGTTTTTTTTCTCCAAGATTGTGCCTTATAAAGTTGCATTGTGTCACTTTTCTGGTGGAAGTTTTACTGTGTATATGTCTCCATGGAGATGTTATTGCTTTTACAGTAGAGCAGTTATTCAATATGGGTTTTTACTGCTTAAAAAATGTCATATAAGCGTGACCAGATTAATGTTACACTGTGGAACATTTGAGGCGTTAAGACAAAGCGGATTGTCCATTAAAAAAGATCAAGAAAATACAATTCTGTCAGTGCCAGCGTTACTTTTTAGCTAAAAAAAGAGAAAAAAAAAGACTAAAATAAAAAGTCCTCCTGCTCGTTAATATGTGAACTTCATTCCTGTGGCTATAATCTACTACTTTTTATTTATTTATTTTTTACTGCTTACTAGATAAAAAGTAGGTGCTGAATGAGGTAAAAACCCACATTAAATTGAATATTATAGCTTAAATTACACCTTAAATTAAATACATTTGTTTCAGACATAGATTAAAATTCAATGAAACATCCACAATTAAATACTGATTATTAAACATCACTTTACTAAGACTTATTCTGTTCATATGCTGCACTTTTTTATTTTTTTTTTACAACAATAAAGCGTAAAAAAGACATAATCTGTGTCATAACATTCAAATAAAAATAAAAAAAGAATGAAAAGGAGCAGAAAGACGAGTCATCTTATGTTATCTGCCCCTTTTTCCCTTTTCTAGACAAAACACAAACACCAAAATCAATATGTTTCATTTAAATCACAATTAATAATCATACATATGCATTGCACTGTATTTTATGTGTTACTTTTATTGTACATAATAGTTTTGATGTTTTATATTTTTGCTTCACCGAAACAGCCTGTTACATTTTAAGTCTATTTTTAAATCATTTTTATATTTATTTTTAGGCCATTATCTATTATCTTGTTTTATCAACACTGGAATTCACCCACTGTGAGAATAATAAAGGCAAATCTTATCTTATCTTATCGTATTATCATGACGCATCAAAACACGCTTGTAAAATCTGTTGAATAAGAAGCAGGTCGTGCGTCACCTCCAGAAAGTTCCACACTGTGCTTTTTTTGGTTGCACATTTCCACAGTTTCCAGTCTGGCCCCACAGCTCGGCCCTGGCACCAGCTCCGTCCTGCACTGGGGACGTGTTTGTCAATAATAGCCCTAAATCTCCCTTTAAGCTTCATGGTAACCAGCTTAACATGGGCATAGATCATGTGCAATAATCTAATAATAAAATGACTTCCTGGGCGACCTCTCTGAACTTTCCTCGTCTCGTTTACAGGATGTACCCGGAGATCACCTCGGATTCCCAACGGCACGACTATAAGACGGAGTTCGACGCGGATTTGAAGGAGTATAAAAGGATGTGTGCGGACATGGACGACGTGAACGACCAACTGAACAAACTGAGCAGGCAGCTGGACACGCTGGACGACACTACGGACAAATACCAGGTCAGAGACACGAGAGGATATGGGGTTTTGCAGGGGGTTAGTGGTTTCTCGGTGGGAATTGGAGCTTCCTGTTTGAGTGAGTGCAGCTCCATCTAGTGGTACAAGCTTGGAATTACTACAAGCTGTAAAATGTGTTATACTATTTTATGTTAGATTATAAGATTTCTGCCAGTCAAAAATCAAAACCCTCTTATTCACTGAGTTTTCTACATGATGATACGAACACAAGACTTCAAATATATAAAAATACATCCTTCCATGATCAAAGTATATACGAAACACATCATTTTTTAAACTATGTAATGATTAGGGGTGAGTTTTTCTTCTTTTTTTCAAGAAACGTGCTTTTCTTTTCTAGTATGTGCATGATTATTGTTTCTCTCTTGGCACAAACTTGAAATGAAAAGAAATTAGTCAGTCAATATATGACACGAGATATAAGGATTAGGCAGTAAAGAGAAAAGTGAAATAACTATTAAATGTTTCTCGACAAAGCAAAGTGTGGCTACTTGAATATAAAAACTGAATACCGTATTTTTCGGACTATAAGGAGCATCTAAAATCCTTACATTTTCTCAAAAATCCACAGTGGCCTTATAATCCAGTGGCCTTATGTATGACCTTTGGTTGTGTTTAACCTCCAACCGATTTGATGTTGTCCACATTAGTCTAATAACGTATTAGTGGGCGAGTCAGGAGGAGTAATATGTTGGCGACATATAGGGCGACTGTGCAACATACCGGTAGTTCTGCCGTGTGCTGTACAAGGACCCAAAATGCACCTGTTAAGAGACATGCACCATGCAGATTTCAGGTTTTGTATTTTTGTGTTAAAACTGAACAATGTTGAGAGGATCCGGGCATGTTTGATGCCCAAATCACCAACTGTTAAACTTGTATTTTTGTGTTAGCTACAACTGAGAGTTATTGTAAGCAACTGACATATTATTTGATACTGTGCCTTATAATTCAGTGCACTTTATAGCCCGAAAAATACGGTGTATAAAAAATTGTGGAGCCTCAGTAACATAGAAAAAACATGGTCTGACCTGGTTGTGAATGTTAGAATTTGGCGAACAAAACAGCAAAATAATAAAGATGTCATAGTTGTAATAGAGTCGTCCCTCAGTAAAATGCGGTTCACATTTCGCGGCCTCGCTGTTTCACTTTCTTTTTTTTCATGTAATTTTTCGAGTTTTTTTTTTAAGCTTCTGAATGTGCATTGTGTTGTGCGTCCTGATTGGCTAAGGGACTGTAGATGTGTCAGTCTCGTCTGTGCCAGCTCCTGCACAGCACAGAATGTGTTCAGACAAGTTTACATAAACGTTCGATTGCTGGAAGCGAAACTGTAAAGAGCTGTGTGTTTGCAGCAGGAGCGAACCGGGACCAAAAAACGGCTCTAGGTTTTTCGCCCACAGTCAGACTTGGCGACTGGAGGGGCACAACTCGCCGCTAGATTGAAATATGAACATAATCTTTGGTCTGTTACATAAAAAAGAAGGAAAATAACATAAGGACGACAGCAGCAATATGTTTTAACAAGTTTTTAAAATCTATTTGAACTTCGAGAATATTTAAACAAGAGAGAAATGTGAGAAAATGTTAATTCCAGTCCGAGAAAAGTGTATAAACTTGTGTGATGAGGGGTTTTACAGCCTTTAAACATTTATAATAATAAAGCTGACTAATTTGCGGGTTATTTTTTATAACGTAAACCCCGGGATAAACGAGGGAGCACTATCATAAATATTCTGTGTTGTTTCAGACTTGTTTTTAGTTGTAGTTGGCACAAAGTACAAAGTTCATTCTGTTCTTTTCTATTAGATTCAATCCAATTAAACTGTGATCAATATTTAAAAAGTCACATAAAAAGTCTGTCTACATTATACCTCATTTATTTGTCTTATTTGTTGCTTGTGCTGCCGATGCCGAGGTCGTTAACGTTAATATAATAATCATCACGTATCTATGGATTAAAGGTCGCAGTATAAATATATAATTTTACTCTGGACAGGTGTTATTTCACTGCGTTGTCTTTCTATATATGGACGTGTTATGGCTGACGTTAATGCTCTAATGGCTGTTTTTCCGCAGGCTGTCGCAGAGGAGTATAATCAACTAAAAGACCTCAAGCGGGTGAGCGAACACCACACTGCACCTCAGAACACGAGACACTTTCCTGGTGAAGGGTCGAGCGCTTTTCACCTCGGCCGTGTTATTTCTTAGCCTGGAATGTCCCACAGTGCGGCATTAAAGGCGTGGCGAGGCAAGAACGTCACCTGTAATTGAATAAATGTAAAGAACAGCCGTTTAATGTCACACTGTGGAACATTTCAGGCAGAGCAATGACGTATCCATGCAAATTGAATACAAACTGAACACTTTATCCACGTTTTTTTTTGCTTGTGTGTGAATTGTATTTGCATTTTTTTGTTTTTTGCAGCTACTTCCTGCATTTTAGTTTTTTTCCCTTAACTTTTCCCATAAACTGCCGCTTAGCTGATGTAAAGCTATGATAAATATTGACCACAGGTACTACCCCACAAAACCAAATAATACACATGAAAACCTGTCATATGCACGTTAAAGGTGCATTGTGTAACTTTTTGGTTGGGCGTTCGTCACCTGCTTGTTTCTATGAATATATCAAAGTTCTGCCTCAAATGTTCCACAGTTCAGTTACAGGTGGTTTCACTGCTCCAAACTTTAGCTCCAAAAGGTCT